>JAXBDA010000961.1:42900-65557 GCA_036023075.1 Gaultheria prostrata
AACGACCGTAACTTCGTGTACCAACACAAGTCTCACCAAAACTAGCATCTAACTGTTATAGAATCGATTTGGGTTATGATTTCATCCTGGGGTTTGAGATCGATTTGAGCAAACAAGTGCAGCAACACACACACACACACCCCACTTCAGCCCACTAACAATATTTTAGCCTTTCAAGTGTCAAGTGTGTGTCCAAACTGTGTCCAAACAAGAAGTAGAGGACACACTTTGGACACAATTCACACAAACCACACCCCATCTAATTTCAATGAAAAACAAAAGTAACGGGGGCTCAGCAAGCATCATTGCCCATAGCCAGTGACAAGTGCAGCAAGGAAGCAAGCCAGCAACAAGTGCAGTTCAAGCACAGCAAACAAGTGCAGCAACAAGTCAACCAACACAACTACACAAGTCACACTTGCACTAGTGCACTAACAATGCTCAATCCACAAACCCTAACAAAGTAACAATGCTCAAGTTGTTCAACCAACACAACTACACAAGTCACACCTGCACTAGGCTCAGAAAATCATCATTGCCTTTTTTTTTACTTTTTTAATGGGCTCAACAATCATCATTGCCCCAACACATTATTTTAGGGCTCAACAATCATCATTGCCCAAATTCAGTCACTATAACACATTCATGGCTCAACAATCATCATTGACCAAATTCAGAATTCACAAACATAACTAACATTTTTTGCTCAGAATTCATCATAGTCAATCACTGAAAAGGATGCAAATTAAGTTGCCATTTAAGACCCTCATAACTTACAAATCACAATTCATGTGTTATTTTAAGTTTGAACATGGAGATAAGGGGTTGTGTCTGTGGCTCAACAATCATCACACGCTGCCGGGAAATTGATAGGACAGATTTAGTTTGCCCAGTCAACGCATGGACCTTCTAAACAAACGGAGTGTAAACTTTCTGTCAAAACACGGACCTTTTTCAATCAAACAAACGGAGTGTAATTGCACGTCAAAAAATTTCTCTCTTCAAAAGTTTCTTCTCTCTCGTATAATCATATTCCCAAATTCAGAGCTTTTTATTAAAGTAACGTCGTTTTCAAAAGAATTCATGGAATTATCGTCCTTTTCAAACTATTTGTAAAAATACCGTTGTTTCTTACTTCTCATTCTCAACCTGAGAATTTTATTTACTTCTCATTTTCAAGCTGAGAAGTCTCTCGGAATTTCATCCAACATGCCATTGTCCAACGTGGACGGTTGGTCAGCGTGTCTAAACATACTTCTCATATTCGACCTGAGAAGATTCTATAAGTCTCATATTGGACCTGAGAAGTATTTTTAACTTCTCATTTATTGTTGTCAACATGCTTCTCATATTGGACCTATGAAGTATTTTTAATATTTCATATTGGACCTGAGAAGTTGTCTTTTAAACATCCAAGCCTTTAAACATCCCAACCAGAGCCCAAGCCTTCCCAACCTAAAGCAAAATGACAGAACGCGGACATGCTTCCTCGCTGTCTAAAGCGGAGATATTTTAAAAAAGTATTCAACAATTTGATATCACACTTAACTGGAAAGTTAAGTCTAGAAAAGCACATGACAACTTGAAAATTTAACTCCAACGCTAACTTGTCGTGGTTTAGCTGACTAAAGCGAGCATCAATCTCCATGTGCTCCACCTTACAAAGGTTAATTCCTCATCTACGGGAAGAAGCATGTCCTTCAGACGGGATGAAGGTACTTATTTTTATTATCGTCATTTTTTAAAGACAACATACTTTTTAAAATTGAAAAACTTGCACGTTCGATACGACTTTCATGATTGCAATATCTCAATTTTTAAATTTCATCAGGGAAAATAATCATGCCAGAATTATATTAATCAGAGATATTTTATTATGGATTCAAAATAAATTTGTGGTTAATCCGTCTTAACCAACAATGAAAGCGTAAAACGGAAACACGTTTTTCAGAAAGTGTATTTTGCAAACACATTTTCACGTAGTTTGGGAATAGAGTTCAAAAATGCGCATTTTCATTAATAAAGTTTAAAAAATCGTAAATCGGTTAAGTAGCCGATTTTACCACATTTGGTAAATGTGACGATCGCAGTTAGTAAGAATGAGAGTTAAAAATACTTCTCAAGTCCAATATGAGATGTTAAATATTCTTCTCAGGTCCAATGCGAGAAATATGTTGACAACAATAAATGAGAAATTAAAAATACTTCTCAGGTCCAATATGAGACTTATAGGGGTTTTTCAGGTTGAATATGAGAAGTATGTTTGGTCAGCCATCTACGTTGGGACGATAACACATCGGATGACATTCTGAGAGACTTCTCAGCTTGAAAATGAAAAGTAAATAAAGTTCTCAGGTTGAGTATGAGAAGTAAGAAACAACGACATTTTTACAAATAGTTTGAAAAGGACGGTAATTTTATGAATTCTTTCGAAAACGACGTTAATTTAATAAAAAAAACTCCCCAAATTCACGAACCCACGATCTGAAAATCAATTTTTGCCTCCATTCTTCCGTAAACCCCATCTTTCATTCGTTCTGGGTAATTTACATGGTTGATTTGATACCGATAATGGGTATATCAAGAATTTTTGTGGTTGATTTGGTTAACTCTAATGGCACAAAATTGGGTGCTTCTGGCTTGGAATAACCAGCCCACAGGACTCGACTTTCATTTTCATATCCTCTACTTACAATTTTTCCAATCTCTCATCTCTATCGAAAACTGGGATTCTCCTCAAATGCCTCATTTTCTTATGCAAAAAAAGTCAGGAATTACATTTGTTACTTAAGACCGTCATTAATTGAAGTTTGCATTAGCACTGGCTTGTATGCATGATACATCAATCTGAGATATTGCTGTTGGAAAATATTATTAGAATATAATATTTGATTTGATTTGATTTGATTTGAATGAAAATTGATTTGATTTAGAGTTGCATCTTTTTATTGACATTTGTTCGCTGTGGACGGACACGTCCTTTCGTGAACAAATGTATCTCTTCTCTCTGGTGACTATTAGCAGAGTCACCAGTTAGTCTATATATATGACATCATTCATTCATTTTTGTAAGTAGATTTTTCCTACACTTTTATTGAGTCGGAATCTTTTCATTGGAGAGAGTACAAACACTAGTTAGGTTCGCCTACCGAACAGATTGGAGTGCTACTTCCGTTCGGTGAAGATCAAGTAGTGCTGGGAGATAGACGTTCATACAAACCGTAAGCACCGTAGCGGGGACGAATGTGTCTTAATTACAGAGTGTTAAACACTCACCTTAATCACCATTTCATTCTCATCGATTTCTAAGTTTTGCGTTATCATTTTATAGCATTGATATTTCTGATTTTATCACAAAAAGTAAACATATTTTCGAACAATTGCTCCAGAACAAACCTAAAAGGTACTGTAAAATAAGTATTATAAGGATCCCACTACTGCAATTGCAGCTTACCCAAATGTTTACAGCGTGTAAACGATCTAGTTGTAAAATCGGTGGGATGGTGAGTTTATCAACGGTCCAGAAATCGGTGAGATTTGGGGCAAATAATTGCCATTCAATGAGACATTTTCCAGGAATTAGTCCCACAATGAAAAGGAAAAAAATAATTGCACATACATGGAACCCAAAATTGTGCCGACCGAAATACCCCCGTCTTGAAAATTCCCCCCTGAACAACCCCCACTTTTTCTCCCTTCCTCACACAGTTTACGTCAAAAAAAACCCAAAAAAAAGAGAGGAAACAGAGACAGCAATTTGAGAGGGCACCTGAACCCGAGATCTGGTTCTCACTGCCTCCTCCTTCAATCTCTTTTGTCTTCTTCTTGCGGTTCATTCCAAATCGTCTTCCCCTCTCCTCCCCTCCCACTACGAAGAGAAGCAACCACAAGCTCAAGCCAACGTTAAAAGCAACTGGTATG
Organism: Gaultheria prostrata; assembly: GCA_036023075.1. Classification (NCBI taxonomy): domain Eukaryota; kingdom Viridiplantae; phylum Streptophyta; class Magnoliopsida; order Ericales; family Ericaceae; genus Gaultheria; species Gaultheria prostrata. Next base: position 46,822 of record JAXBDA010000961.1, read on the forward strand.
CTTCGATTCCCATCTGTATACTCCATCCCTCTTATCTCTCTTTCTCTAATGTGTTATCTGATGGGTATTGGTCGTATTAGGTACAATACTCGAATTTTTGGTTGACTTTGTTTTATTAAGGTAATTTAGTTTGTAATTGGGTCGAAAAACATAAACCGTGGCTTGCCTTTGGAAGTATCCAGTTGGGGAATTTAATGTGGGTTGCTTAGGTTTGTACTTCTTAGGAGGTAGAGAACTGCAATTTTCCAAAGGGAGCACATGGGTAGTTTCTTGCTTGATAATGGAAGTATTGAGGGTTGGAAATACATGTGACTTTGAGGCCTTTGAATTAATCCTTGTGAGTCTAAAAAAGATTGTTGTTGATAAATTAATTCCTTTTGGATTTTGTGTTTTTGCATTGATGATTTCGCTAAAATGAATTAGGAAGATGAGAGAGGGATTAGGATAGTTAATTGCTGGTTTTTTTTAAAATTGTTTTCAATTGGAAATCATACGTGAATCAAAAAAGAGAAGCTGGTTGGAAACTAAAGAGGAAAATTACAGAACCAAAAAAGTAAAAAATACATGTTGATTATCTCCGTGAGTAGCGAAGCATTTCTTTAATAAACTTCGGATTAAACTTCGTTTGTATGCGCACAGACTACGGAAGAAAACATGGCAATATTCGTGTCGGATGTGTTTGACGTAGAGAATCAGTAGTCTGCATGTGGTTTTTTTATTCTTTCGAGAGTTGCAATATATTGGCTATATATATCTGGTGAAGCCCTTGGAAGTTACATTATATCATATATTTTGAAGAGTTATACCACCATTCAGAATAATGTTTTTAACTTCGCCTTTGCAAGTAACAGTTGCGTTCCAGGAAAGTGGAACGTGACAATTACTCTTATATTCTGGTGAGTGACGTACTTTTGAAAGACAAATGAATTTCTGTGAACTGATAAATAGCTCCTTGCCTCCTTCAATGGTTATAAGTCCTGAATGCAGGCCTTTTTCCTTAGTACCTTATCCCACGTGTGGTTCCTCTAACACCAGAGGCCAGCATACTTTGTCAGCACTAGGATTTATGAACTTTCGGCTTCATTCAGTTTCGCTACAAGCAATGGCCGATGTCAAGCTTTATCAACCTGCTGAATAGTTCATGAACTTAGGCTTGAGGAACAGGACTTAGTCTTGTGGTACCTTATAATTTTCATCCTCATATCATTGATAAGTCTAGGGGCACTATTTTTTGGTCTGAGACTTTTTAGAAGCAAACTGGAGTAACAAGATCAATTCTTTGGGTGGATAATTACCATAATGTAACAGCTGGGCTTATGTGGTTTTGATGAGCATATACAACGATAAATTTGTGGAATCAGTTAGTTGACCAAATTTACGTTCTGAAATTATGCTTCTGCAATCATTATTATTGCGTCAGTTCCTTGCAGTAATAGAGTATAGCATAATCCTTAAAGTCAAATTGAGCCATCACTATTACAAAAAAACTCCTTAAACTATAGAGTATATTTTGAGATTTCACTTGCTGCTTACATTGCATCCAAATTACTTGTCGGAAATTGGTGATTGAAAGGAGCTCCACATCATCCTTTTAATGGTCTCATCGTATGAATTATTAGGGAGTTATGCTTAGTGTTCCTGTTTTTGTTTCCTCGCCTACAAACTTCTACTTAAGTTTGAACCAACCAAACCCATGTGCTCACAAATTATGATAAGTTTTACTTGTGCTTCGGATATTAGTATGTTTCTCTATATATCATCTAGCTATCAAGCCCTCCTGAAACTTGTTTGATTCGTGTTTTTGTTTTATCAGCTGGATATCCATTTCTACTCTTCCTGGACATTGCAGAATCAAGCTCCTCCATTACTTGGCACTACTTGTTTGTTTTAAATCGAACACGATGTGCAATAACGAACGCACACTTCAATTGTGCTCCGGCAAAACTTGTGGAATCACAGACGAGGTTGACTTGCCTCTTGGCATATGGGTGGACATTCTAACAAGACTCCCAGCAAAGATGGTAGGCCAATGCAAGTGCATCTGCAAGAAGTGGAAAGCTCTAATTCAGGATCCCTTTTTTGTGGAAATGCACCATTTCCGTGCCAAGTCTAGACCTGGTGGCTGCTGCCTTGTAATCTCTTCATGTTCCGGCGACTTCAAGGATACAAATTTTTTCTCAGCCAATTACGAAGGGGGACTGGCTCAGCACTTGGTCACCCATCCGGCGTCAGGTTTATATGATAGTCCAGCATGTGTCAATGGCTTAATATGTCTCTACTACAGTAGGTCAAAATCCATTGTCATTGTGAATCCTATCACCAAAAACATCATTCCCCTTCCCCCATTTAATTCGCCATCGAGCGGTTACTCAGACATGGGCCACTACGGCTATTATTCAATGCCAACGGTATCATTCGGGTTTGATCCTTCCACTAACCAATACAAAGTGGTGAATATATACCGGGTCATGAAAGAGCACACCCGTGGAGAATCGCCGAAGTTCTCTCACAGCGAGTGTGAAATTTTCACTTTGGGCTCACCCTCTTGGAGAAAGATTGATATTGTTCCCCCGGCCTCCCGCTTTGAGTTTGGTGTAGATGGCATTTGTCTTGGTGGAGTTATACACTGGAGAAACTTTGCTCCGGAACCTCTTCCTGTTGATGATGAGGTTGTAGTGACATTTGACCTCAAAGATGAGAGGTTTCGGGTGGTTTCACTGCCTAGGGGACCCTCATGCATGCCTCGTCTGGTAGAACTTGGAGGCCATTTGGCTGCTTGTCTCGAGCACCCAAATCACAATGAAAATGAAGATGAAACGGAGGAGCTTTGGATACTAGAGGACTATGACAACTGGGTTTGGGTCAAATAGAGGATCATGCTGCCACCGGGTTCTGTTGGAGCAGAGTTTATTAATACAAATGGCTCAATTCATACAGGTGAGATCCTTCTACATGAAGTACAACCGGATGTGTCTCCCAGCTTGGAGATTTACTGTTATGGTCGGAACAAAAGGAGTTTCAGAAAGATCGATATCGCAGGGATTTCTGAGTACGGCATCAGCGTGATAAATGTCTTTAATTGTGTTGAAAATCTGTTTTCCTTGCGAGATATTTAAATTGTTATATATCCTTTGGGTCTTTTCCTTTTCTCTATGTAAGTCTTGTTATTGCATTTCATTCGTATGAGACCTTTTTATCGAGCGAGCATCTGCCTAGGTGTATTGATTCGCTTTTGGTTGTGAACGTTGTCCAATGAGTAATTTATGGGCATTTGGTTTCTTAGTCCACTATGCTTATCTGGGTATATTTCCTTGTTGATTGGGATCGGCCGATTGGGCTTACTGTGCAGCCAGGCATTGGTTATATTCCGCGAATCAAACGAGACTTATGTGTATTAGAGTGTTGTACGTGTTGAATATATAGATCATAAACTTGGTTATCAGGTTAGAGGATTTGGGAATCCTGTAGCGAGGCAACTTGCTGCCACTTTGCAACCCCTGCAAGGTAACCCCATTTTTGGTGATTTTAAGCAGTCAAAACTACGTTTGTTACTGCGTTGTCCTGATTGTTGGAAACCAACCGAACTCCCAAATTCGAACATCGATCGAACAGAACTCTAAATCAAGTTTATCTATCTAAGATAAAACGGAATTCAAGGTTTGTCTACTCTGAAATCTTTTGTTTTTTGCACCGAAGTTCTTCGATTTCTCATACCGACCATGAAACGAAAAACACGGCGTGGTTAGAGTCAGAGTTGAGGTTGAAGTGGAAATTCATGCAGGAAAAAACACGTGAGGTGTTGGTTGGGGGCCTGCAAAGAACCGAGCCACTTGTGGCTCGGCTCGGCTCATTTTGTAATTGAGCCGAGCTCGAGTTCAAGTTTTACTGGAGAGCCCAACTGGAACCGGAAAAACTCTGTCTCCCCTTTGTGGTACACTGGCTTGGAGGAAGAGTTTGGGAGACTTCTCCACTTGTAGGAGTGACAGAAGTCGTCGTCTCATGGGAAGCAAACTTTCCGATGAACACTATCGCAGTCTGAACCGTCCAATCTACCCAAAATGGTATAGGCATCATGAACATGTTGGAACATATAATTCATAATTACCTTAGATATTTGGGATTCATGTATCGAGTTGGATACATGTTATTATTAAGGTATTATCACATTGGAATATGTAAAGTCCTCTAGGGACTTGTGGTATATTCACAATCATTTAATCATGTAGTCCTATATAAAAGGACATCCTACATTATTGTTTCATATTGAGATAATCTGGAATACAATCAAGTCTATATTATTCTTTACATCAAGCTCTCTGGTAAAAGCTCTTTCGAATAGCTCCCTACATCTCCGAACACATCTCTTTTTATATAGCTTTATATTTTACATTATCTTTTTCTTATTCGATTCTGCTACCCCAAAAAAACCAACAGAACACACAGCCAGCTTCGGCAAGTTATCCAAGAGTTGAAAAGAACAAATTTAAGGTCAGACTTTGTCATAATCTGTAGTCATTTTTAACTTGGTTGCAATTCTTTTTCCTATGCTGGTAATATGTTTATACAAACCAATCAATACATTTTGCTAGTTTGGATTTCAACAATGTGATATGCAATCACCCCAACCGCGCTACATGGTATTGCATCTGGACCATGTTACTTCGACTACAAAAGCCTTGACAATTTCACAATCTCCCTTTTTTTTTTCTTTTTTTCTTTTTTTATCAATAGCACAAATTTTGTTATTATATGTAAGCCCAAAGGCATACAAGAGGCAAACACAAAGTCGGAAAGAGTTAAAACTACTAAAAACAAGGACACGAGCATCACAAGCTCAAAGACACATTACTGCATTTAGCAACGAGCAGATCGTTTAAAGACTAAATCAGACCAACGAGGCCGGCTTAGAATCCATCCGAGAATCAATAGAAGAGCAACCCCTATGCTCAATCCATTAAATCGATCCTTTTGATGGCTAACATTGGCATTCGCAACGTTGAGATCCCTCATATTCGTGAAGGGATGCTCCGATGCAAGTTTCTGCTGACACGTCCAAACTCCGGGCGTTGTAGCTAACCAAACGACCTACAACGAGCCGGACCTACTTAACTAGTAAACAATTTGTTACTACTATTTTGTTGAAATTGAACATTGATTCGATATCCACATCCATCCAAATAGATCCCTAGTTGTGAATTTACATGCCTCACACCATGGGTTGAAATAAATCTTGCCTCTAGGCATAGCTGATTGCATTTGCTTAAAATACTTGCACCAAGAACATAGCATTCTTCAATGTTCAAATAGGCGGATAAGCTTTTACATACAATAGGGGATACAAATGTTCATCAGCCTTAAATACTAAAACTAACCGCATTTCTCTCTTTCCCTCCTCGAACTACAGTGGAAATACATATATATACTCAGCACATAAGCAGCAAATCTCGTCTCCCTCGAACTTATAAATTATCATCCAGAAAAGTTGACAGCAACAGCCCTTGCACAAACTCAGACTTCCTAACCCTTTCTTCTCGATCCTCTTCTGAGATTAGAGGTGCTTGGATATTTCTGTCACAGCGAAAAATTGGCATTCAGATTCTACTATTTGTAGGTAAAAACCAATCATTTGGCATCAAGATTCAATCGGCAGTTTTGCAGAAAGACAACAATTTTTGTCCACTATATCAGCCACACATCTACATTTGGCATCAGATTCAATCGGCACTTTTGCAGAAAGACAACAATTTTTGTCCACTATATCAGCCACACACATGTAGATGTTGCAACCGGCAAGCAACAGAACACAGTGCATTCCCTTCTTAAGAGTAGACAATGCCTCTATTATGGCCAAAATAGCTTCAGTTCAGTGAAATTATTCTAAAGTTCTAATTTCTCATACATGTTCTCTTCCGGCTACCACATGATATATAGATAATAAACTTACGCAAGCACTCTGGCAAGCTGGTCAGAAAGACATTGGAGTAAAAAACACGGCTCGCTAACCATTTGAAATCCAAACAATACATTTGCAGAAATGCAGAGGGAGGAACTTAACTTCAATTTAAGGTATCAAAGTAACATGGACTCTTCTAAAGGTATGAAGCACGCATGTCGGACACTCGACAAGGATATGAAGATGAGTCCAAGGTGTCTAGCTTGTGGACCCAGCATACCAATAAAACTATATAATCAAATATGGGACCCATACATTATGCCCTATAATAACTTGTACAAAACATATTTACCCAATAATCTGAAACTAGTATAATACAAAATAGGAACGTTTATATAAGTCACTTTTTTCGCGGGCAAATGAGAGTGCTTTGCATCCACCAAATTATTCTTCTTTTTTGGGGTGTGGAGGTTGAATGAGAGTACTTTGTGTCCATGTTACATACTCCATGGAAGGTAATATATATAGAGCTCAACCCATGGAATTGTTTTGAAATATTAACTATTTCACTCTATATGATCTGCTAAAGTCGGAAGCAACAATAGAACAAAAGCATGTAAAGAAAACCCAATGGAAATAACTGCATGTCTCACAAGTCACAATCAGCATCCTCTAATATAGGATCTTAGGCCTACAGGCGTACAACCTCTTTGGATGTGAATCCTCACTTATTTGTACAAGTAAAAGAGGTGAAAAATGGTGAGAGGAGACCACTTTTGGTGGGATTTGGCAAGAAATCTAATCTTTTCTTGTCTCACCATCCAAAGTAGCTGTTAATGTATGAGGAGTGACATGGGAAAGAGGGGGACATCTATAAAAGCTTCACAAAGGTTAAGCTGGAAGTATGAAGAGGGATAACCTACAGTGGTCACATGACCTCCCGTCAAGTGCTAGGAATCTCCAGCCAATCTGTCCCAAAAGGTATGCCCTTGTTGGAGGTGGTATGTGGGTCTCAAGTTCTTTCAACCAAGAACAGCAGGCAAGAATAAAAATAAACTTTTCCATTGGAGATTATAACAATAAGTTTCCTAACCAGGTATTGAATTGCCAGTTAAAACCCTTGACATCTTCCAAGAAGCGTGCTAAAAAAATCCTTAATTCACTCCTACCAAAGATAGAATGGACCTTCATCACACGACAACTTCTACAACCTAAAACCAAAAGCCAAATCAAAAGCCAAATCACTTATTTTAACGTGATTTTCCCTCGCACTAGTTTCTTTCTACATGATCTCTTCTTTATTACTCCTATTTCAAGCTCTAGCTTTCTCATCAAGTTTAAAAGCATTGAGAACCAAGAACAATAATTGATCCAATTGAGCAGTGGAGATTCTCATACCTATCTGAAGAATCCTCAAGTGAGTTATCCTTTACCGAGATTTCTTCCAATGACGAATGAGGTTTAACGCTGACAGGCTCATCAACCACAGGACGGTTGTACATAAATGAGGACAACAATGGATCAGGTTCAGAGTTGGAAGAGGATACCAAGGACTGAGATCCCCGAAGAAGAGATTGCAGATTCCCGTCACGCAATTCTTTCCTCAGCATAGAAAATGTCAAATTAGGTCCAGCCTTTCGATATCTCCTCTTGCGCTGCACGTAACTTCTAGTCAAGGAAGAGCATAAATCTTACTAAAACCATTTACAAAAGCTAACAGGACAGTAGAATAAAAATGAGAACAGGACTATAAGTGGAAAGCATGGGAGCCCCGAGCCCGGGAGGGCAAATCACCTCAGTAGGCAGAATGCCGAGATAGCTAGACAGTTTAGATTAGTTGGCAAACATGACAGATTGGTAACGTTGTGTATACAGGTCTTTTGGGGATTATAAAGAATTACTTGTCAGTAATTTTCTCTGTTTTCTGATGTCATAGCCGTATAGGATACGATCTAAATACGATTCAATCCTGCATGGTTTCAATTCCATGAAGTTTAACCTCATGATGTATGAACAATTGTCAAGAAAATGGGATCATTTATCCTGTAGACCATAAACTCAAAGTTAGATGGCATACAGAGCCCTTTCAAAGTCGATCCATCTCTACAAGTGCAAGAGCTGCCTACCAAACCAAACCCGCAACACAGTATGAAACTAAATTATGACTTCAGACAACATGAACAAAAAGGATATCTTTAGAAGACTTCCATGTTGCATGGTGATATGGCCAACCAAATCCATCCCCACTCTTTTTGCACAAATTGGGCATACCTGCAGGTATAAACAATTTAATATGCATTAATAGTGAAACAGGGAATTTGTTTAGCACTTAAGCTCAACAACACCAATCACTTCTATGTAAATAGACAGCTTGATAGGCATTACTCCATCGAACAAACATTTTTACGATACAAACTTTTCCGGTTAAAAGGATCTCACAACACTTAAGTGCTGATCCAACATGTTTGAGAGCACTCTAAGCTCTCAATTAAATCTGTCTTTGAACACGCCAAACTTCCTCTCTCATTCTCTCCCCCTAAATTTCTCTTCGAAGTTTCTGCTAAGCATCTTTTGTGAAGCCTACCAGAGTCCAGAATCCACTTTATTCATACTTTGCGATCGAACTCAAATGACAAAAGGATTGTGCCTACATCAAACCTTCCTTGGAAGCATCAAAGGCTAGCCTTAGTAAATTTCCATAACCTCTACTTAATTTTCCAAGGAACTAATATTGGTTATGCAGTGTGTAACTGATACATCCAGTACATACCATGTACACCAACATGCTATTTCCACATAGATGTGTGTATGCACGTCTAACCAGCAACCATAGATGCCAATAAATTCTTAAGCTATCAATACTGCCACGTAACTCCCATACCCAGATGCCAACTTCCATGACTCACTGCACAAAGGATCTTTTTGGCAGCTTCACTGATTACAAAGTTTCTTAATCATATGACAAGAACCTTTACATGATACAACTATTCAAGAATATCTCCCACAGTACATGCAAACTGTTAGAACTTGTCCCACATTGGTTAATTATAACTTCCAAAGCTAGTATAGGAGCCAGGGTGGCCTTCCACTCATTGCCAATTGGTTTGAGTTGGATGCTTTAACATAAACAAAAACCATAGCTCTTGGTAGGTGATTCTCCAACGTGGAAGATCTTTTAAGGGCCATTCCAAAAATGCTTCTTAACTTCAGTTAGAAGATTTCTTAGAAAGGAAATATAAACAATTCAATTCAATAGTAAATGATAATGCATAAAGGAGGGATGACAAGTATTTTAATAGTGTCTGATAAGGGAACCCACAAACTATGTTCCAAATCCACCTATTATTCTCTTTCCGTCAACATTCACATGAATATGATGTGTTAGCATATTCTTTCTTTCAGTCTTTTTCTTATAAATATTAGTGTTCCCATATGCTTCACCAAAGAGAGAATAAGAATTAACACGTGCAGGAATAAAACAAGGAACTTCCAAACAATCACCCACAAGTCAAGGTGCATATATAGTGCCCAACAACATACAACTTCAATTGTTTAAATCTAAGACAGACTCTTGTTTAACTCTCACTAAGAACAAAGTGGCTCCAGTTTAGGGTGCAACACGCGGACCAAGACTGTGGTTGGTGGAATTAATTCCGGATTACCAAAAGCAAAAACACTAGAACTTCAATATGCATCCGCACGTTAATAAACTGTTACATACTCCAACATACATTTTCCATGTCCACCGCTGTCTAAAGGATTTCGTGGTTAGAATTTTCCATAAAGAAAAAAGAATAACAGGTGAAGCAGTTAAAGAAAAATCACAACATTGCACAAAATGAATGTATAATCACTAGGGGGAAAAAAATAGTAAACAGCACTTCAGGATATATTCCCACTAAAAGTTTGAACTTTTCTGCAAATTAAGAAAGGAACATTAAAAATCATCACCTATTCTTCCCTTCCACCGCACAACCACAGGTGAAGCAGTGGAAGCAAAGTCACACATTTTCAATCTAGGAACACATTAAATCAATCAGGAAAAATTACTAGTAAACACCACTTAAGTACTTCCTCCCTCCCATATTTTTCTTCATACGAATAGTCATGTCACTTTGACCTAACAAAGGTGCTTGAGACTAATTTTTCTAGCTGTTCTGCACCGTTCCAAACGCTCATTGAGATCTTTTGAACTATGCGAAAAACCTCAACAAATTATTTCGGAGAGTAGTGCATTTTTCATACGAAAAGTCGTGTTACTTTAACCTTAAAAAAGGTGATTTTGAGACTAATTTCTTGAACATTTTAGCACTACTCATTGAGATAACCGTGCAAAAAATCTAAAAAAGTTATTTCGGGGAATAGTATAGTATTTTTTACGGTCAAAATTGACGGACTCCCAGGTAGAGCAAATAAAATGAGACAGAAAGAAAAATAATATTAAATCCTCACCCCGTTCTTCACTTCAACAGCATGTTCTTCATCGATATGACAACAAAGTCCAACGACGTCGAAATCCTCCGCACAGAACGGGCATATAAACTCCGGCCTCGAAAACTCATCCTCTCCATCAACAATCTCATCGCCTCCGTTATACACATCTACAAACATATACACACACATAAGCTTTACCAAAAATCGAAACCAAATTCCTCACAAGTCGTACCAAAAACAAAAGGTTCATTTTCTTCGACCGATTCGCACACGAAAACAAAATTAACTCGATCGTTCATCCAAAGATACATAAATAAATTTTACAATTGTATGAAATGAACAGTTCGTGTTCAAAAAAATTGGAACTTTGGAGGGGTTTGGTGGATAGGGTTGTGGAGGTGAGCTGAATCGAAACCAAATTCATCAAATTGTGAGGCGATTTTCACGAGAAACAAACGGAAAGTGAGTGTGAGTGAGAGGATTTGGTACTGACCAGATCGAGAAGAATGATGGTATCGTCTGCTGCGAGTAGTCCAGGAATCAGAATCCATTTCCGATTCGATTCGATTCTTCAAGTGAAATCTCGTGATTTCTGAGAGGTAAAAAATAAAAAGTAGGAGCAGTTGCTTAAAATTACAGATACATCTTTATATACAGAAAGGTGTATCTAAGCCCTAGAGAGAGAGAGAGAGAGAGAGGACAGAGAGAGAAGAGAGGACAGAGAGAGAGGAACTGGTGAAGGTTCGACGAAGGAGAGAAAGAGAGAGAGAAAGAGGGAATCTCTCTAGTCTCTACCAACTTTCACGTACCGTGTGGGTTCAGGAGCGATGTGTGTTTTTTTCTCAAAAGTAGTACTAAGGTACAGGAAAATTTTCCCTAAAAATTTACGAAATATAATGGCCGGTACAGATTCACATTTTATGAATTTGAATCATTCATTTCTCTTTCATATATATTTTCGGAAAGTGAAATGTACCAAATTATACAGCATGTGAGTGCTTTTTAAAAAATGTATTTGCAAAAATACGACTTCATGTTTTCACATTACTCACATTTTGTGTATGATTCCGTATAAACTCCCTTGCGCATAGATATTTTATTTCGGAAAAAAATTTCATAGACCCTAACATTTTTATTTGGAAAATGCTAAACGGGTTCAACATTGCACCCGTTGTTGTTCAAAAAAATACGTTGCATTCGTTGAGGATACAAAAAGTACACTTGTGAGTCTCATTTGTACTTTACTGTACACTTTTAAGTGTATTTCATCATAAAAATATACTTTAAAATACAAGTGGAACCCAATAAGTATATTTTTTTATACCCTTAACTGGTGCTTCATTGCACCTAATGATGCACCCGTTAACAATACCATTTTTATTTTTGTTTCGTGTAATGGTTATAGCGTTTGGACCAATTTAAGCAAGCTTCGATTAATCATTTGTTCGGTTATCGAATATATCGACTTGACCCTCCAAATCAAACTCCACTTAGTTGCGAGCAAAAACTTACCAACCAACCGGACCGGACCCGTTTAGCTTGTTGGAACGTGTGTATGGACTATGGACATGAAGTTTACAGAATTTTCTATAGAAATGCAAATACTGCCTGATGACTGGTGGAGGGGTGGGCTGGGCCGTTACAATTATGCTACTATTTCGGCTGTCAGGCCGTTACAGTTATACTGGCCCATTTAGGATGCCTAAAAGCTCTCTTTTTCATTATTTCGTTGTTTTCAATGTTTCTTACATTTACCTTTCAAAAAAAATAATTTAGTTTTCGCTTATTTCGATCGATAAATTCAAAATTGTAAACTGAATAAAGAAACTACACAAAGTTTAACAAAAATGATATTATAAAGGCAAAGAAGTAGGAAGTGTAAATATCATTTTAAAAAAGAAATTATTTGTCAAGTTGGCCAAATAAAACCTAAGATTTTCTACGCTTCTTATTCGTTATACATGAATTCTGCCTGTTATTCACTTTCACAATCCTCTGCCTATATTTTTTTCAACTTCGTCCAAGAAAATGAACACCAAATCATAGTTGAAAAGATGAGACTCTTCGACAAGAATTGAATCCAAGACTTCATTCTGGTAATGGGCAAATCTTACCACCACTTGTCTCTCCCTTTGTTTTGGTAATCCTACGGGTCGTGTTTACAAACTGATCCTTCAATTCCTATACATCACGTGTTTTCTAACGCTCACCTACCCAAATTGTTAAAAACATTGCATACATCAAACAAGTGGTGTAAAGCACTGCAACAACCTCCTAACTCACAAAATAAAACCTTCTATATCAAAACCCATTTAACAGAAACACCAATAGAAATTGTACTCTTGATGATCAAGAAGAAAGGTGTATTTCTTTAACCCTTTTGGGCCTTTTGGCCAATCTAAATAAACATGTTACTTCTTTGGGCTTGGGCTTGGACTATGGCTATGAACTCGACCCATTGAGTCCAGCTACTTTAGTGGTGTACAGCTGGGAAGGATCAAAAGGTCCTTTGATTCCACCAATCAAAAGTTTTTGTGGTGTGAATATGGTGCCCAAGGGATTTGTGGTCCAACCTAGTGGGTGATATGTGTCAATCATTTAGCCTTAGGCAAAGAGGGATCATTGGGAGTGCTTTTAGACTTGATTGTAATTTAGGGGTTTCCACAACTAAACATTCACTTAGGAGACCATATAGTTAGTCAAATTGATTGCGTATTGAATAGATGATCACTTAATATAATATTGTGATATCTTCACATAGTATCTTAAACTCTTGGGCTAGATTGAAAATTTTGACACAGTATCAGAGAGGGACTCATTTCACCCGACATTGTGAAAATTTTCAATCCACATCCCACTATAACAGGTTCAACCATAATAGATCCACAAAATAAAGATCACACGTGAGAGGGAATATTGAGAAAATACAATTTCACATTGCTTGACATCTACGGAATGAGTGATCGCTTAATATAATGTTGGGATCTCTCCACTAAATAATTTATTGTTCGTTTGGATTTTCCAGAACCAACCCCTCTTTCAGAGCACGGTTCCTAATAAGTTCTCTCCAATTATCATTCTTCCTTGGCAAATGGCAACATTGGATAAAATTGCTCTTTATAATTGCCTCACTTATCAACCAAAACAAACATGAATTAACAACTCATACCTCCAATTCCGAGCAGATGAATATGGGACCAAAAAGACTAATCCCTTCTCATCTCAAACTCAGTTTTCAATTCCTTTTTCACTGGGACCTTGCTACATGTACAGAGGCATATGCACAGAAAATGTACAGAGCATGCTTGGGGATCCACTTTTGGGTCCAAACGAGGGATCCAAACCGTTCAATATTCTTAGAATATTTTTCTGAGTGGCCTCACAAAAATTCAGTTCAATCGGACAGTTAAAAGTGGTTGAACCAAAGTTCAATCGTTTCAATAGGTTTATCCTTTTCACCGTCAATATTCTCTTTCCACCTTTGTCAATTAAACCTAGGCCTATTGCCTAACAGTGTCTCTTGATTCTTGCTCAACTTGGACCACATAAATGCCTGCGGATGGTGGATAGAAAAACCACATGCACAGCACTTTGAAAGGACAATTTACCATCCACACAAATATGTACATATCACGTGCGAGGGTGAAAATGTCTTACGATTCATAAACCAAGCTTTCTGTCTCATTCCACTAACTCAAAAAGTCAAAAGTCAGTTTATTCCGTTTTTCGAGACAGGTCATCCCCTCATAATACATCACATAAAAAACCACAAAAGTCAACGCGTATTTCGAGCTCTTTCACATAAAAAAAGAAGCTAAAAAACCAAAAAAGACCAAATTAGTGTCACACCCCCTTCGTCCCCCTCGGACAGTTAAACGTATTCAACAAAATGAATAATTTCGATTATTATTGAAGGTCACGTTGGAACACACAAGGATTCAAATTGTACCGGACTGGACAACCACAATGGATGGAGCTTGGTCAGGGGATCTTCTTCAATTGCCAATGGCATATATACATGCACCAAAAAAAATAAGTACTGTATATACATGTACTCCCTGATGATTTTATTAATGGTACATAAGAGGTAGATATAAAGTACACACGTCCAGTCTATTTCTGAATAAATGTTTATATTTTTACAAAAAAAATTCCATTTCGCGTTAATACTTTTCTGCTTCTCCAGGACGTCTTTGGCAAAATTAAAAATTGAAAGTAAAACATATACTCCCTATCTTAGACCTTCTAATTAAAAGTAAACTAATCTAATTTTGTCTAAATTTTTCTTTAAGTTGATTCATGCTTTGATTTTTTGATTTTTCTCATTTAGATAAACAAATAAAATCAAATATCTTACACAACATAAATTTAGGGCTCAAATAATTTGGACGATAGATGTGCCAAATATGTAAAGGTCCCTCCTCCAAGTGATTTCATTTTCTGCCATCACTTCACAATCAATTTTATTTCTCACTGGAGAAGTTGATGGATGATCAAATGGTAGGGTTTTGGGGAGCATAAAGTCCATTCCACGTGGCAAATGCATGAATGCATGCCTTCCCTTCCATGTACTGGCAGGGTTTACATAATTACTACTTTTGTTACTGCTCATGCGGTAAAACTCTTGGATGTCTCACACTGTATTTCGGAATCGAGTCTCATTCCCCCCTCCCCACATGTAATAGATCAAGAATAACGAATGAAAAAAAAGAAGTTACATACTCCCTCCGTTCCAAAATAAGTGTCCATTTTAGGACTGCGTGCCATTTTCAATGATAAATATGCATTATGGATCTTGTTTGATAGATCGTAATTAATTTTATTATATAAAAAATTTAAAATCATAAAAACTATTATTAATTAAAAGATATAAGTCATTGAAAATGACAAGCAATTCCAAAAAGGACACTTATTTTGGAACCATGGGAGTACATATATTGCTGATAAAAAAAAAGATGTTTATATATCTACATCTATGTTATAGACTAAGCAGGTATGTTATTTGACGTGATATCTTTTATTTTCACGAACAAATAAAAAAAATAAGAAAAGAACTATCTCACCCTTTGCACCATTGGGGCTGGTTTGGATCGATGCAGTATTATGAGGGTGGATGAGTTTGGGGATGGATGACTAATCCCGGGCCCACTCTTGATCCATGATTTGGGGAAAAGGGGTAGGCCGGATGAGTGAATTCCTGGACTAATTAATCTGCCTCACCTCAGACTAAATTTGGACACCCACGAGGCTATTCGAAAATAGTCCGGGTAGGGTGGCCTGGGCAACCCAGCTTTACTAAAATCATTCTATGCGGAGTACAATATAAATATACATGTAATTGTAATAATGTGTTATCTCGGCACTCCCGAACCTCAAAAAAATACACTAGACTATAAATAAAAGTAAATAATTTGTAAAGTAAGCAAAGGTATGTATTTTCATTTTTCAGTATTTTTCACTCCTCGTATGAGAGAGTCAACGATAAAATAAAATTAAGAAAGTTTAAAATTAATAGTTTGAACTGTGTCCATTATCGTCGATGCATATTCCTATCATTCGGCTTTGGAAGAGAGTGATTTTAACTCAAATTGGAGTAGTTTTAATTTAATTTTTATGCTTAAATTTTAAACTATATGTAACGAAAACTTGAAAGTTCATCTAAACATCTCAATACACACATAGAATCTTTAAGTTTCAAATTTCGGCGCCCACTATATGTGAATCCTGGCTGCGTCACGGATTACTCGTTGACTCAATTATTTAAATTTCCCATATCAAAACCATTTCGTAATCAAGATTTTCATAAAGAGTCGTTAAGATCTTCATTCAAGTTAAGAAATTCTAAATTAAATTATGTACAATCTCCTAAACCATTTTGTTAAGAAATCCTAATTATGTAACTTAATTAATTTAGGACAAAAACTCAAATACGCTGCAATTTAGGAGTTTAATAATACAGTATCTATGATCTTTAGTAAGAATTAAATATTAATAATAAATTTGGTTAAAATTAATAAGGAGACTCAAGGTCAAATCGCAAACATAAATATCAATACATTGGGGGCATACCCCACATCATGAGGATGGAGTCTCAATGAGGTGTATAGACAAAATAATTTCGTTAGTTTACGAGGTTTTTTAATAGGTACATAAAATATTATATTCCTTCAATGTAATTAATAATTGTCTATCACGTAAACTAATTTGATGAAGTTGTGTCTATTATAATCACTTTTCCTATATTGCACGCGATATCATATGTTTATAGTAAGGGCGGAGCTATGTTGGGGCTGGGTGGGCCCCTGCCCGACTGCCCCCAAATTTTAAAAAATTTATGAACATGCATGATATATAAGTTTGAGTTTTTGATTGTTATTATTAGTGTCATAGCTTCTTATATATGATCTAAATAATTTTTGTTCGATTCAATAAAAACAAGTTACGAGTATTTTACATTCTCATTTCGCAATTTCTCTCATAAATTAATTTAAAAAATAAGGATGTTTTGTCGTAGCATTAAGAAATAGAAAGCAGTGATTCATATACTTTTAATGCATTGAGTTAGAATACTTTCAATGTGCAAACGTGTTATATTGGAAACAAATTAAAGCTTTGCGCTATAATAAGTCGGCCACTCGGCCCCTTCAAGCAAAAATTCTGACTCCGTCACTGTATAAATGGTCCATGTAGTGTTAAGCCAATTGCAACTCCTTATGAATGTGGAATGTGCGAGGACTCGAGCATTCTACATGGCATCTTCTTGATTTTAATGATCAAATAATAAATTGAAAAAAAAAACTTCGTTACCTTCAACAACATTGGCTACAAATTGATCACTTAATTATTCCAAAATTTTCATAGAAAAATAGTTACGGTTTTCATGAGGAGTCGTATCGTACGTAACATGTCTTCAATATTCCTATGTTATGCTAAAAGTCATATGTGTGCGATTAAATATATACAATTTGACCATAAAACAAAGGATTTACTAACTAAGTAAATGATAAATTTCAATACACATCAATTTAGGTGGAAAATCTTACCTCTTACGTAATTTTTAATTATAAGAATTAAATCCGAAGACGAAAAAGTTTCAATTACCTCATTTTCTATACTGGATTAAATAACGAAACCGAAAGATAAATCAAAACATAAATAGTAAGTTGTGGGGCTCACCTCACCTCATAGGACAAATTTATGTTTGTTTAAGAGGTCTATAAGTAAAATTCTCAAAGGTTTCTAATAGGTTAGATTATTAGTTGATTCTTTGATCTTTTATAACGGCGTTAAAACTGCGACTTTATATATTTTGTAGTACGTAAACTAGTTTTTTCGTACATTGCATGGGATACCGCTTGCATGTAAATACGAGGATGTGAATATTTAGTTTCTTTAAAAATTCTTAGCCATTTGACAAGCTACGCTTTCTTTCTTTTTTTGTTTTTGTTTATTGTTTTTTTGCTTTTGAGTTTCATGTTTTATATATCATCTTCCGGCAAGCTCCAGTTTGGGTGTTTTGAAGGTTTTAAAAATTATTTTTACAAAATCCGAACCGTTCAATGTGTTTAAAACGTGTTTTAAGGGCCCTCGCGAGAATCATCAAAAAAAAAGTACCGGGAAGACCTTGATCTGAGCAGTTTTTCACAAAAACTATACATTTACAATTTTGTGAAAAATGTTTGGATCAAGCCCTTCCCGGTATTTTTTTTTTGATGATTTCTAGCAGAGCTTTTAAAAACACGTTTTAAACACATTGGACGGTTCGGATCATAAAAAAAATATCGAGAACGTGGAGGTCCGGAGCCCAGACTAGAAGCTTCCCCTATCATCTTCTATCATATATTCTATATATTTTGGTTTTCGTCAAATTTGTTTGTCTTAAAAGGTTTTGTGAATTTTTTGGAACCCCTATGCCGAGCTCCTATCACCCACTACTAACCCGTTTAGAATCGGCATAAACCCGTTTGTAAATGAGTTCATGTTGCAGTCTAAGTGTAACCCAATTACTTCCCTTAGCATTGTTTTTCGATGGATATAGATGGGCGGATATGCTATCCAAACTACTTATATCCGGCGTTTGCCACCTGATTATATCCAGTGAATACAATAATTCCAAGATTGTATATCCGCCTGGGGCCAGATATAAAAACACCACCTCCCACCATAACCTTAATAAACCCGCCTTTATATTCGACTTTTTATTTACAAAAATGCAAACTTTTTTTTTAATAATGTATCCTACTGATCATGTCCACCTCTAAACAATCAAACATATACATATCGATCTCATCTTCTATAAATTACTCAAACAAAATTTCCTATATATATATATAGAGTCATGATCTAATGAGGGATCCCTCAACGAGCCTTAGTTGCGGACCTCCACGTTTTGGACACTTTTCGGACCAA
>JAXBDA010000962.1:0-65501 GCA_036023075.1 Gaultheria prostrata
AGAAGCAAGTTGAGGTGAAGAAAGTGGGAACGGCGGATAACCCAGCGGATATGTTGACTAAACCGGTTCCGGTTGCCAAGTTCAAGCATTGTTTGGACTTGGTTGGTATTTGCAGTTGATCGCCCCTCGGGGGCATTGTGGCAAGGTAGAGGCAGAAAAGGGTTGTTATAATTAGTGATTTGGGTTTCAGTGGAATTCAAGTCAAGGTGGAGAATTGTTGGGAGTGCCTTAAATTTGGGATTGTGGTAGGCTGGCTCGAGCAATCTTTTTGGGCTTACTGGAGCGTTGAATGAGACGTAGAATGAGAGGAGTTGGCTTGAGCGGTCTAACAGCTCGCTTGAGCAAGGAAAACATGATGGCTGCGTGTTTTCTAGGGTTTTGACCTATTTTTGTATCCTCTTATGAAAGGGGGACTTTGGAGGCTCCTAGGTTTTGATCCTTTTAGCTAGTTACTTCTCATATTGTGTGACCTCTCTAGAGTTACAGATTATTGCCGGCTCTTTGTATCTCTTCTTCACCATTGATAGTGAACTCTCTCTCTCCTCACCCGTGGACGTACCCATCTTGGGGAACCACGTAAATCTTCGTGTCGTGTGTGCTTGTTGATTTTGTTTGCTTTCTCATAACTTAGTCGCGTGCATAGCGTTCGTTACAACAGACCCGACTACAGGTACCGACCTATTTGGGTACCGAAAATGTACATTGGCATGCAAGGCCCATTTTGGGGTCCCACATGAATAAAACGAACCGTTCATTAAATTTAAAATAATTTTCCGAATGTCCCTACAAAATATCAGCCCAATTGGATATACGTAAGTGGTTGATCCAAACTTCAAGTTTTCATTCAGAATTTAGGAAAATTGGAATATAGGATCACCCATTTAGGCATTTACGCATATCCAATTTGAATTTTCACAGAGACATTCGAAAAATTATTTTAAAATTAAAGAACACTTCAGATTATTCGTGTGGAACCCAAAAATGGGTCGGTATCCTTAGCTTTATCGATTATAATGAAACCAAATCTTCCTAATGCTTACTCCTGATAGATACGCAAGGTAGCCGAACTAACAGCATTATTCATCACACGTGTCAGCCAAAAATGTCATTATATTCTGCTAACGAATTCACTCTGGCTGTGCAAATACACCCTAATTGTTGAAAGACTTAATATGTTCTTCCTTCTTTTTTATAAAAGTTATCTCAAACTAATCCAATTTAGACTAAATGATTTTTCCTACCCTCTAAGTGCACATCACTGAACAAGCAAGCCACCTCTCTGCAAAGTTGAATTTACTTAGTGGAGTGTAAAACCATGGCAGGCACTTAAGTTATCTGGCTGTGAAAATTTAAGATAAACATCCCTTGTTGATATCCTTACATTTAGCATGCAAATTTAGTGGAGCTAACATATCAAACAGCATTTATAGCATGGCAGGCTCTTCCGAGGCCACCCACAAGGCATGAAAAAGGGACCTTGAGGTGCATTAATGGTACTTCAAATGCTGAAGTGTTATTATTGTTTAAGGGTGTAAGGGAAATCTCTTAGGCTTGGTTCTCCAATGGATTTTATGAAGATTTGATAAAATCAAGCCCTTGATTTTATCCATTCGTGAAAAGATTTGATAAAATATCATATTTTTTAATGGAGAACAACCCCTTAGGTTCAAACCTATAACCTTAAGGATAAAAAGCCGAGTAAAGTGCAAATAAGTTACGAAGTCTTAACTCATAAGCCTTCTAGCATATCACCTAAAGGGTCAAAAGAAAGTGTTGTGCACATTGATGGTATTACAAATAGAATTTGAGTATGCACATTAGTTTCTACACATCTTAAATCCGCAGAGAGAAAATGAATCAAAGGAGTAGAAGCTTATGCCCTCAACCTAGAGGTGGCAAATGGGTGGATTGGGTTGGATTTGGATGGGTTGATATGGGTTATGGGTTGAACATGGGCCAATATTATACTGGTTGAATATGGGTTGGGTTGGGTTGAAATGGGTCAAGTCAAACCCAACCCAATCCAACCCATTTTCTTTTCCAGTGGAAACAGAGCACTAATTAATTAACTTTGGTACTTCATGTTCCATTTCTAATTTCAAAACCCAACAAACTTTTTGTAGATACGATTTTTATTTTTCCCACAAGTCCTACAACGGTCCTCTCTCTCTCTCTCCACAGCCAGAGTCGATCAAGAGAGAGAGACATACATGGAGAGGAAATGTGAACCACAGGAAAGACTATCACTCCCCTCTCTACCACCTCATCTCCTATTCCGATCCCTCCCTTGCTCAAGAAAAGTCCCTCCGTGGGAGTGAACCCACTTTCAACCCAACCAAACCTAAGTAAATATAGGCTGATATGGGTTGACCCATATCAGTATATTACAATATAGGCAGGTTAGGTTATTAGCGGGCGGGTTGGGTTGGGTTGCCAATTGCCACCTCTACCTCATCCTAATTGTCAAAACATCCAACTCAAAACTAATTGGTAATGACTGGAGAGGCCACCCAGTCTCATATACTAGCTTTGGAGGTTTAATTACCAATGTGGGACAAGCTGTAACACAGAAACACTCCTACGAACGTGGGACTCTTGACCCGCATGTGGAGAAGTAAACAGATCCATAACATAGGGATCACAATGAACAACGAAACACGGTGTGCTTAAGGCACAAACAATGGGGCAAACAATCAAGAGAGTCTTGTTCAAAATCCTCCAAAACCCTGACTCTAATACGCTGTCGAAGTATTGGATATGTACATTCTTCTCACTAAATGAGGTACAATACAAAGACTGATTACAAAGTAAATAAGGAAAGAAAATATTAACAAAAGAACATCTCTAATTGATTCCTAGTTATCCTACCTACCTAATTGATTACGAATTACATTAATTACAGTAAACACTACCACTGTCACAAAAATCAGGACATAGAGAAATGAATTACAGAAAGCATCATCAAAGTAGGACATATTAAAAAGATAGTCCCCAGGGGGAGCAAAATACTAAATACTACCATGCTACGGGAACTTGCCACAGAAATAAATAAATAAATTACAGGCCAAACAAACAAAATCTCTCAAAAAAGGGGGAAAACGAGAGCTTATGAAGAGTAATTGGTCTGCACGCATACTCAAGCAAAAGAATCAATCTCTACCAACCAAAAAAAAAAACTTTAGTACCCAATGACACAATTTCCATCATGCGTTTATATCCAACTTGAGATTTGAAGTGTACAAGCAGAGCAGAGATGCAAGGCAAGGAAATAAAACAAAAGAGGACTGGGAAAAGAGAAGAAAAGACTGCATATGCATCAATATATGGTCTGATAATTTCGAACCTCGGTGAAGATAGACAAGTCGAAGTATTTGCGA
This sequence comes from Gaultheria prostrata, assembly GCA_036023075.1. Taxonomy (NCBI): domain Eukaryota; kingdom Viridiplantae; phylum Streptophyta; class Magnoliopsida; order Ericales; family Ericaceae; genus Gaultheria; species Gaultheria prostrata. The sequence continues at coordinate 3,378 of JAXBDA010000962.1, forward strand.
AGCCAGCGAAAACATTTGAGTAGGACTTTGTTAAATATGAGAAGTTTGAAATTGGAGGTAGAGCAGGAACCCTTTCACCCTTCTTCAGAAGCTCTGTCAAATTAAGCCTCTGCAAGGTCAAGACAGCCCGGGACTCCTTCCATATGAAGGCAAGTAATCCACCTTGAATCACGAATAGTGAACCAGGCTTCAAGCCAGGGTACCGAAAGCCATATCCATTTGCAATGCCTTCCCCCACAAAGGCATGCTTAACATCAACAGGGAGGGAATCTCCATCACTAGCCCAAGGGAACGGCTCAAGGGAAGGTTCATCAACATTCACTATAAACACTGCAGACCCATTTGGATGTAAAACATAATGTGTTCCTTCTAGTATCTTTGTAGCAATGAGAAGTTGTTGCCCTTGGGATTCTTCATATGAGAGCAAAAAAAAGAACAAAGCCTTTCCAGGTTTGTCTTTGGTAGGCCTCCCTGGAGGCCACCCAAAAGTCCCTCCCCATAGACCTGCGTATTCTTGGCCTGATTTTGGGGCCCGCAGAGGCAACTTGTAAAGAGCAAATCTACTGTCATGCATACTTGGCCACGCTTTATAAGAAGATAACTTCAATGTCGAGGCATGTAGAGTCAATGCTATCGTATCACCTGACTGCAAAAACTCATGTAGTTGGGCATGCTTATTGTCATTGCTTGAACAACCACTCTTCCAAATTTCACGTTTACCGAAGACTGAGCTTGATTTTCCAAGTATCTGTTTAAGTCCATCCCTAAAATAACCACCGAGGGTTTTTCTTTTGGTCCATTGTGTGCGACCATCATCTCCATTGAGAGAACTACGAAAACCACTTGAACGATCAAGACTCTTCCTGATCTCACTTAATTCCAACTGGGTGGGATCCGGATAGAGCTCAGGATCACCCTCCTGATCACTGCAACCCCCACCAAGCGTACACAGTCGGATAAGAAAGAGTCTTCGGTCCCATAACTGTGCCATATCCAGGTCAAGACTCTCCTCATTGCCTCTCAAACGAGGAAAGATTAGTGCATTTGTTGGATCAGGTATCTGCAAACGAACTTGGCTGGTGACAATCTCAATTAGTTTTCTTCTATCACCAAATGCCAATCGGCTGAAGGGAACCGCCGACACATTCCTTCCGATGACTCTTTGTGATCTTGAAAGCCCACTATCCGATCGAGAAATGTTTGTGGATGACTCCTTGTCGAAATAATGAGCAAAGCTTTTATTATGAACTAATTTCCCCCCACTCCTCTGTTGCCTTGGTTCAACTTCAAGCAATAGCACATTGCACGTCCTGTCAACAGGCTTGAGTGAACCAGGATAAAGGTAGTCGTTTTCTCTTTCCCTCCCGTGTAGGAAAAATGTGGCAGAACCATCGGAATCTGCAATGATTTCAAAAACTGGAGCCCACAGAATAGGACCCTCTTCAACGCCCAATGGACCAAGTTCTTGTGGGATGATCCGGCACCCAACAACCGAAATAAAACCAAACATGACATAAACAACATTACCAAGCTCTGGGTTTTGGTGAACCCAAATCCCAAGTAAGGGCTGAACACTGACAAGGAACCGGCATAGAGCCTTGTAAGAGGCAACACCTTTTCGCCACTCAACGAGGTCACGAGGTGGAACAACTCCGGTCAGGTCACATTGGGTGAGCCAAATCTTATCACAAGATGCAAGAGCATAAAGGCTCCGGCAGCAGGACCCTAGATTGCATATGTCTCTTGGAGAAAGGGACTGAGTGACTATGGCAAACACATCCTCAGGCAGAGCTAGAAGCAAGCTCGACCCACAGTGATCACACAACATATCAGAGCAGATGAATTTTACAACTTTTAATCGATTTATCTATGCTTGTATTATACGCTTAAACCAAACGTTCTACCACATACAAGAACATCTGAAACAACAAAAATACGCCCAAAACAGATAAACAGCAAAATCGACTGAAACCTTCAAACGCTCCCAAACAGAAACCCCTTACAAAGTAACAGAGCAAATTTGGAAACCCTGACCTGGAAATGAAAAAGTTTTTTTTTTTCTCAGTTCTTTCAGTTATTGCCACTTGGAACATGCAGGAGAGAGAGAGAGGGGAACTAAAAAAGATCCGGGTTCACTTCAGATTCTTCAAACCCTGCAAGTACGAATTATCACCGTGGAGTGAATGTGAACAGGGAATGAAAAGGCCCAAATAGGACTTCAAGATTCTCATCAGAATTAACAAATCATCAGATAGTTTTCAGATTGATAATGAATACCTAGGACTTGGTGAAGCCACAAGTCATTCCCAATTCAATCAGAAAACCCCATGCATCACAACTCCAGCCAATTGAATCAGAAAATCCATCCCAACAATAAGAAGAAGAACAAGGACAATAATAAGAAGAAGTTCGTACGAGGATCCAATTCCAATTAAAGAACCTAGGAGTACTTTCCTTTGTGCTGAGGCTGGGCTGTCGGGGACTCGGGGTGGGGTCCTTTTACTCCTTCCTCCGTACCAATTCGCACGCCCCAGAACCCAATAGTGGAGCTTTATCTGTTTGATAGCAAGGAAAATGAAGGAAAATAAAAGGAGGGAAATAAAAGGAAGGGAAAAAGAAGAAAAGAATGAGGAAAATTAGGAGGAAATTTTTGAATTAAAAGGGGAAGTTAATTAGACATTCTATATAAATAATATTATTATGATTCCATTCCGACATTCAAATAAACCCCAAAATATCATTTCTCTCTCCTGATTTTTCTATTATTTCTCTCTTGATTTTCCTAATATTTCTCTCTCCTATTTATCTTAATATTTCTCTCCTAATCTTTCCTAATTTATCTCTCTCTCTCTCCCCCTATATTGAAAAATCTCTCTCCCTTATCTTAAAAAATCTCTCTCTTTCCTAATTTTATAATTCTCTCCCCCTAATCTTTTCACACCTAAAATCTCAAAATAAACTTGAAAATAAATAATCATGACATTTTGACCTAAAAACATGATACATTTTTTAACAATACAAATGTAAATAAATGAACTAAGAATAAGTCAGATTGCATATAAAAAAAATCATAACCACATGGTAGATAAATGCACCACAAAAAAATTATTAAAAAAATCATAAAATATGTGGTAGATTAATGCAGCATAAAAACATACTCGCCAAAACCATGGAAAACATGGTAATCAAATTAACCATGACTAATACTATGTGAATGCACCATAAAAAAAATCATTAAAAAAAGGGGAAATGACCAAAAAGTGGTGCTTGGGGCAAAAAATTACCAAAATATGGTCATGGTTTGCAAAATGACCAAGGCATGATAAGGAAACTAGTAATTCCATATTGATGGCATTTTACAGGTGAACTGCCCGAAATAGCCTCGAGTATATTTTTTTCTCAAAATCAAGCCAAACCCGTTTTCTTCCCCAAATCGTTTGGCCCTCTCTGTCTCTCTCCGAACTGAAACTTCTCTCTCTCTCTCTCACACCCCCCCAAACACACGCACGCAAGAAGCAACGAGGATGGGTTCGTTGAAGCAAGCAAGAAGAAGAAATGGACGCGATAGATGGTGAAGGAGAATCGAAGCAAGAAGCAATCTTGTACGTTAGTGGCGTCCGTCGATTATTGCCTGATGGGTTGGCCCACATGACTCTTCTCGAGTATCTCCGAGGTACCCCAACTAAAAGAAATAGTAAAACTCTTTCTGAAATCCAATCAACTGGGTTTTTGTTTTTGTCTTTTTTTCTTCGATCAGTTTCAACTGGGTTTTTGTTAATAGATGAATATGTTGAGTGAAACTTGTTAATCAACCTAGTTACAAAGGGATATATTGAATTTTGTCATGTAAATAAACTTACTAATAAATTCATACGTCGAATCCGACATCACGTTGCTCTCCTGTATTTGGTTAATGAACTTGACAACAACAATAATGATTAAAACCATATTATTTTTAATACTGATCAATTGGCTTGGAAAAAATGTGGGAAAACTGGAAAAGCTATCATCTGTTTGCCACCAATGATGGCTTTGCTATTTTTTGGCAGCAACTAATGATAATGGGTGAACTTGGATTTGGTCAAAAAAATTGCTAAATTGGTAAATTCCTGTTGATTTTAGTATTTTATTGTGGACAGAGGAGAACTATTTCTGACGTCTACTATGGCAATTCAACAAATATTTTCTGGCATGAATGTTCAGTTGGGAAGCATGAAAGGCAAAAGATATTGTTACGGTGCAATGATTTTGAGATAAAGTGCAATGTTAGTTCATACAAGGTGCAAACCTAATTCAGTTACATTGCAATGTTTCAAAGGTCTGTCCAAAACAGTTTGATTTGATATTGTACTTCCCGAATGTTGTGACGAGAACGGTCCAGCGTGGGCTTGGAATGTTGTCGTTGTAAGTTTTATTGGATTGTCATTGTTGTTGTGTAATACCCTTCTTTTGTTTGTCCATGTTCTTTGTACAATGTTTTTATTGAATAGTGCAATGCTTTTATTGCAAGGTGCAGGAGCTTTTCATTTACAGTGCAATACTCTTGCATGCTCGGCGCAATTTTGAAAAAAATTTGATTTGACCTCACACTAGCAAAGCAAGTTGGACTAACATGAATGCAATACTTTTATTATAAGGTGAAAGGGTTTTTCATTTACGGTGCAATGCTCTTGCATGCACGGTGCAATTTTGAAAAAAGATTTGATTTGACCTCACACTAGCAAGGCAAGTTGGACTAACGTGAGTGCAATGCTTTTCTTGCAAGGTGCAAGAGTTTTTCATTTAAAGTGCAATGCTCTTGCATCCATGGTGCAATTTTGAAAAATATTTTATTTGACCTCACATTAGAAAGGGAAGTTGGACTAACGTGAGTGCAATGCTTTCATTGCAAGGTGCATGAGTTTTTATTTACAGTGCAATATTGTTGTATGCACGGTGCAATTTTGAAAAAGATTTGATTTGACCTCACACTGGCAAGACAAGTTGGACTAACGTGAGTGCAATGCTTTTATTATTAAGTGCAAGAGTTTTTCATTTATAGTGCAATGCTCTTGCATGCACGGTGCAATTTTGAAAAATATTGATTTAACCTCACACTAATAAGGCAAGTTGGACTAATATGAGTGCAAACTTTTATTGCAACCCTTTTATTGCAAGGTGCAATAATTTTTCATTTACAGTGCATGCACGGTGCAATTTTGAAAAAGATTTAATTTGATCTCACACTAGCAAAGCTTGGACTAACGTGAGTGCAATGCTTTTATTGCAAGGTGCAAGAGTGTTTCATTTACCGTGCAATACTCTTGCATGCACGGTGAAATTTTGAAAAAGATTTGATTTGACCTCACACTAATAAGGCAAGTTGGACTAATGTGAGTGCAAACGTTTATTACAAGGTGCAAGGGTTTTCATTTACAATGCAATGTTGGTGCATGGACGGTGCAATCTTGAGATTGTCAGTCCAAAAAGATTTGATTTGATCTCACACTGGCAATGCAAGTTGGACTAACATGAATGCAATTTTTTTATTGCAAGGTGCAAGAGCTTTTTATTTACAGTGCAATGCTATTGCATGCACAGTGCAACTTTGGGTAGCTAATATTTTCGGGAACAATGAGAAGGGGGGGTTAAGGCTTCAAAAATTAGAAGGGTATTTTGGACCTGTAATTTGTTGGTACCATGTATGTGGAATTATTTTTTTCCTTGTCATGTTTTTGGTCATTTTTTAAAAACCATGCATCAAATCGGAATTGTTACTTTTAAATACCATTTTATGGTCATTTTCCCTAAAAAAAATCATAAAACATATGGTAGATTAATTGTAAGGACCCGAAAATTCATAATATTTCTTTCCGGAATAAATATGGGGAAGTGTGAGGAACTGAATTTCATGTAGAACCTTGGGTCAATGCGCAAAAATAAGACACGTGGGTAGCTATTGCATAACACATGTCATTCGCGGGGGGGGGGTGTAGTGTAATTTTTAAAGTTGTGTGTTAAAAGAGTAGGGAGAGAGACCAAAAAATCAGTCCCCTCCCTCTTCCCCCTCTTCTTCTTCTTGCTCTCCTCCATTAGAACACCCACCAAGCTCAAAATACCCTCCCTCCATCAAACCCCTTCACAAATTGACCTTGGATTATTGTTCTACGCGTGATTTGAAGCCCGGAACTTGCTCTTTTCGCACCTTGAAGCTCAAAAACGGGTTGGTGGAATTTGGGGATCTAGAAATTGTTTTCCTTTGGATTTTGAAGCTCAATCAAGAGGTAGGGGACATATTTCTACTCCCTCTAGTTGTATCAAGTTGATTTGTTGCATATATACTTGTATTGGCTTTCAAATCCTAGTAACTTTTGGCTTTCTTCACAAAAATGGGTTTTCCTCTCATTTTGAGCTTAATCTATAAAATAAGTTGTTGAAATGTTAAATTGGTAGTAGATTTATCCTCCCTCCATGTTTATTTGTTGCTTAGAATCTCAAATTTGAGCTTAAACCATCAAAATAGGGCTTGGGTTGAAATTCCACACCATAAAGGGTGAAAATCTGATGTGGACGCTCGATGGACACTTGAGGGACACCAAAATGCTTTGGAAATGGATTTCGAAACGGGTACCGGAGTGATACATGCTATCTCACATTGAGGATTTTAAAACGCTTCTATGGAAAATTCATTAACGTGGTTACTTGTTTGAAGAAAGTAGTGAATTACTTAATGGTTCGAGAAAATGAGGGAATGTATGATTTTTCGAGGGTAGATGAGACATTATATATTTATCTAATGTGGATGCTTGACTGGTGTGCGGGTGTACTTTAACATAGAATGAGTCACGTTATGATAACGTTGGTGTATTATTAACGTTACGATGACGTTGGTGTGTTATTGCCAGCATAGCTGGGCATAGTGAACGTGGCCTAAGAAACACGGTGTATTATTATTACCAGCATAGTGGGGCATGGTGAACGTGGCCTGTGAAACACGGTTTATATTATTACCATCATAGCTGGGCATGGTGAACATGGCCTGTGAAACACGGTTTATATTATTGCTGGGCATGGTGAACGTGGCCTGTGAAACACGGTTTATTAATATTGCTGGGCATGGGTGAACGGAGCCCGTGAAATCCGGCAGAGTGATTAGTTCTCTATAATTATAATTGTTGAATTTGTAAGTTAATGGATAATGGAAAATAAGTGTAAAGACCCGCAAATTCATGTTTATTTTTCGTAAATAACATTGGGGTAATGCGTGGAATCTCGTATAATGATAAATTTGATTAAGTGATGAAAGGATTTATGTGATGTGTAATGTTGGGGTAAATTGGGTTTACACAAGCCACTTGTGGGTTTTTGGTGTAATTCTTGGAAACCTTTTAAATTGTGTGGTGTGGGTGTGTTTTGGGTATATGTGGTGAGAGAAGAGAGAGAGGAGTTCATCTCCTCCCCCAAAAAATTTCCCAGTCGTCTCCCTTTCTCTCCTCCATAGCCTCTCAAGCTTTCCCCTCCACCAAACCAAAGAAAATCTCACCCTCCAAACCTAGTCCCTTCACAAAACCTTCCTAAAATCACGAGACCTACGCATTGGTGTACTTATTTCACCCCGGTGTTTGAAGATTTTTGCTTGGAGTTTGGAGCTTGAGCTAGGGTTTCATACTTGGAGGTGATTTCTAGTCAAAATTTCAAGAGGTAGGGGACCATCCTTCAATTCTCAATGCAAATTTGATGTTTGTGTGTGTATTATCCTCACACTTGTTAAATTGCTTTTAATCCTTGATTTGGGCCTTCGTGGAGGCATTCTAGTCTTAACATGTTGATGTGGAGTTGTTCTACTCTTTTCCTAAGTGATTTCATAGTCAATTTGTGGGTTAGATTTGAGTTGGGTTGAAATCCCCCACCTTGGGTGAAAATCTACTAGAACTGGTCACTATTTGTGCTTTTTGGGCAACGTGAATACAGAATTGGGAAAAGTGTAAAACTACAATGTTGTAGCTCTTCAAATTACCTACGTTTTGATATATAAAACGTCCTAAACGGAGTTCGGTGTGAAACATTATGGCCAAAATACTGAGACTATTCAAAATCTGCTCGTAAGCATTCTGGGTCGACCCAGACTCTGTAGTGGGTCAACCCAAAACCTTCTGTTCGACTCAGGACCATTTTGGGTCGACCCACTCACATTTTGGGTCCACCCAAACCTCCTTAAAGGTGATTTTGCTCCTTTTGACCCGTTTTGGCCTGTTTTGTGTGACGTGCATACTATGTTCATTCTAATTGACGTGAAACACCTCGAGATGCGTGTCATGAGTATAATTTAGCGTATCCAATGTTATCTTAAGTTCCCTCGGGGTTTGTAGTACTTGTTTGACATCTAACGCCACTAGTTGGGTGATAACCGACCGAATTAGAGTTTTGAGCATATGATTAAGTTTAGGTTATGCATGGACACCGAGATGACATTATTGGACATGAAATGATAATGAAAATGTGGTAATGATGACACGGGGCCCGAAAGGGTATGCCCGGAAAGACACGGGGCCCGAAAGGGTATGCCAGGAATGACACGGGGCCCGAAAAGGGTATGCCCGGAATGACACGGGGCCTATATGGCATGCCCGAAGTGACACGGGGCCTTTATGGTATGCCCGGAGTATAATGAATGAAATGAATGGATAAGAAGCATGATATAAATGTTTTTGGGACACCTGTGACGTGTCGGATATGAATTGGATACAACGAGACGGTGCTCGACCTATATTGGTGATTATAGATCCTTGTGATGTTATTAGCTTTCTCTCATGATTCTATTAGTCATATCAAATGGTTTCTTTCCTTGTTGATTTAAATTGACCATCCTTGAGCTTCGTGTCATTTTTAGTATTTATCTAGAAACCTCTTGTTTTATTTTACTGAGTTAGTCTCTTGGTTGCACATCATGAACATCTCATTTCCATTTAGAATAGATAGACGTTTTCCTACTGGGCTAGTGAGCTCACCCTTAAAATTTTCAGGTGCTTGCATGGAGGAGCATGACATGGCGTGATGATGTGCATGCATTACCATTTTGAAAGATTTCAACGGAGTCATTTAATTACTCATTGTTTTGGACAGAACGAACAAGTATTTGTATGTGGTTTTCATCTTTTGTAAAAGGCAAGGTGCCATTTTTTAAAATTTGTGCAATGTAAATTGGGTACGGTAGATGGTTGGCCCTTGTACTTGACTTGAGATGTATTTGACTTTGACTGTGGAAGTTGTTGACTTCCACGTGGAATATAATATAACAATGTTTATGAAAATCAGGGCATGACAATAAGTGACTTGGATGCATGGACACGTGATTGGACACACGGACATGTTGTTGGATTCTTGGACACGTAGTTGGGCTCGTGGGTACTTTATGGATATTTATCACTTATTGAGTCTCCCATATCAATTCGTTGTTCATTTCATTCATGTTTCCCACTTCCATGTGCACTTATCATCGATATACACCTAGCGTTAGTAGAACTGTTTCATACTGGGCTAGTGAGCTCACCCTATCATTTTCAGGTAACCAGCAAGGAGCATGAGATGGATGCTTGAAGTGTGGATGCATGATATGAAGCATATTGATCATGAAATTATTTTGTCATTAGTATTTGGAAAGTTGATTATGTAACTTTAAATTATTCAATCTTTGAAAATCCCAAACTTTGTAATAACTATAAAATCCTTTTGACAATTATGTATTCGGGTACGGGTACTCGTTGACTAAAGATACGTTAAACTTGACTCGGGTTTGTACTATTGACTTTGACTTTTCAATGGTTGTAAGTATGACTTTTGACTTATCCCATGTGGAGTTTAAGTGTATTTTTTATTATTAAAAATGAGGGCGTGACAGAGAGCGCCTAGCGAGTTTTAGAACCTTGCTAAGAACAACTTTATTAAAATTACTAATTATTTTGGGTGTTGTTTATTCAACAGTGTAGGTGTATGGTAGTATATATAGATTTTAAAAAAATTAGGTGACCTAATAAAAATAGGTAGGGAAAGGGAGATGGGTAGCAAGTGAGGTAGGGAAAGTTAGTTGTGGTACAAAGTCAGTTAGCTAGTTAAAATCATGACTATGAGGTGGTTAAACAATTGTTAAAGTATATAAATTATTACTAGGAAATTGAAAAGTTTGTTGACAATTGGTAGTTTTAAAAATTAGGTGAACCGATAAAGTTAGGTAGGGAAAGGTAGATGGGTAAAAAGTTAGGTAGGGAAAGTTAGTTGTAGTATAAAGTTAGTTAATTAAAATCGTGATTAGGAGGTGGTTAAACAATTGTTAATGTATATAAATTAGTACTAGGAAATTAAAAAGTTAGTTGAGAACAGTGTTTTTTGGGGCCAAACTGCTCTAGTGGTGTGGGTCCTCGTTTTTTTGGCCAAACTGCTCTAGTGGTGTGGGTCCTCAACTACCTTCCAACTACTAATTCTCAACTAACTTTTCAATTTCCTAGTAATAATTTATATAATTTAACAATTGTTTAACCACCTCCTAATCATGATTTTTTAATTAACTAACTTTCTAACACAATTAACTTTTCCTACCTAACTTTCTACCCATCTACCTTTCCTTACCTAACTTTATTGGTTCACCTAAATTTTTAAAACTACAAATTGTCAACTAACTTTTCAATTTCCTAGTAATAATTTATATACTTTAACGATTGTCTAACCACCTCCTAATCATGATTTTAATTAAATAACTAACTGACCGTGTCGTATCGTATCAAATTAAATTTATAAAAATAAGGAATTATTACAGAGAATAGCAGTTAAGTCCGAGGTTGATCCGCGAAGACAATTTGGCTAAGTTACGTTAGCTTCAATTAATTTCTAATTTACTTCGGAAAAAGAAATTGATTGATGTTGTGAATTACTAAATTAAAATAAGCAATAATAAAATTGATTAAAATTAATGGAGAGAGGATCTAGGGTTTCGAATCCACCCCGAACACGTAACTAGGCTATATATAGGTTAGGATTATTTTATTCGAATCGCAATTGTCAAAAAGATAATTGAGTTGTTGTAGTGGTCTGCATTTCTTTTAAATGTTATTTTTATATATATATATATAATTGAATTATTTTATTTATTTAAATGCCCATCATTCCATTTCCCATATTAAATGCCCATCATTCCATTTCCCATATTAAATGCCCATCATTCCATTAGAATATGCACCGACAGATCATGGAGAATTGCCTCACTGGGTACGCAACGCTCTCGACTGATGTTCAAAACGGAATCCGATAAGAGTGCCGAAAGATTCAAAATTCTTATTTTAATACCGGGAATAAAACGGTATAGCTCGTGTAATTTTATTGACGTGGCATGAGCTCCATAGGACATAATCTGGTATCAACAACGCTCCGCAGTTTACTTTCCATTTCTTTTCTCCCTGCCGACAACATCAAACATTACTTTTCCACTTTACTCATTCTTTTGCTATTTTATTATATAAAATTTCCTCCAGCAACTTTTTCCAATTGATTTCAAAATGATCCACTGTGGCTCGCTCATGTATGTTCCCGCAGCAAATGCACCATATTTACACTGTTCTATCCTGAAACACTAAAAATAAACCTTATACACAATATCTTATAAAAATTAATAATAAACATAATAAATAGATCAAATTTGAGAACTTAAGCCCACAAACATTACATATTTGTGTGCTTATCACTCACACTTTACCCATAAAATACTCTCATCCTCTCCTTTTGTTGTTCTACTGCTACGTGTTCCATCCCCAACCTAAAGTCCTACCAACCCACCTTTTCCTATTTTACAAACAAGAGCAACACTACCTAGCTTCCCATTTTTATTTTCGGCAGAGAGAGAGAGAGAGCATAAAATGGCATCACCTTACTCCCTTTCCTTTCTCTTTTCTACACCTCTTCCTCACCACCATTTCCACCCTTTCTAAGCTCAAAACTAGCCCCTCTTAACTTCTAAAAATTGCCCAGAAACCAGCCCCTTTCCAGTAGCTAAACAGCCCAGAAAAGTTCGAATCCGACCCGAAACGTCTCCGAAAGGTAGCGCCGAAACAGCCATCCTATAGAGCTCCATTGCCGTACGTGATAACTGTCAACCCAATCCTATTTTAGCTCCGCTACGCGCTAGAACTTCGAACCAAGGTAGTTAAATTCTACCTCCCTTAATATATTTATTTTGTGTATAAAGTTTACTAATGTAAAGTTTGAATATATTTTTGTATGTGTGTATCCGGCAATAATTGTAACGTAAGCACGGTTCGGTAAAAAGAAAAGAGGAAAAGAGAACATGATTTACGTCATTAGTTGTTCACGATTACCCTCGGTAGTTAATTAATGTTACCAGGAAGACAGAAATTTTAAAAGAGTTGATAATGTTAATCTCCATAATTTACTTCATGAAATGGTTAGTATAGATTTATACCATGTTATGATTAGAGTAACAAATAGTCGGTAAAAGTTTATAACTAAGATTGTTTTTATTTAGTTATTCCTGATGGTTGATAAACTTCATATTAAAAGTTGGTAGATTGAAAATGAATGTTTAAACTATCAACTATGTTAGTCCAGATTTCATATTGATGCTATGACACATGACCATAGGATCATGTACAGTGTACTGAGTTCTCGTCCAAGCCGTAGGACCTTTAACAAAATGTACAATGCATCATGGCATTGCGTGAAAGTTATTGCGTGACTACTCTGTATTGAGTTATTGGTGATATAAGGGTGGTTTGTATTATAGTCGGGTCACGGCTATATACTCCCGAGGTTACGGTCAGTTCCTCGTGGGCCCAGTGGTACGGTCAGTCCCTGGAGAATTCATTCTTGTGAGGCGTTTGATGAATCCGACTAAGTAAATAACTTAGCCCTTTCATCTGTGCTCCCGGTCAGGGCAAGCAAGGGGGGAGTTGAATCACGAATGGCCATAGTTTTAGTGGTTGACACGGGAGGATGTTTCTCAAAGGTTGGGATTCTAGAATTCATTGAGTTAAAGAATAGTAATTAAATTGGATTTGCTCTTTACTTTGATTGCATGATATATCCTGTTATCTGTAAGTTATGGGTTCGGGTAGGGTTTAGCTATTGAGTGATTATTCGCTCATGGTGCTATTGTGGCCCTGGCATATTACGCCAGGTAACGAAGGCACAAAAGAGGAACCATACTACCAGATGGAGGAGTTTGCAGCTGCTCATATGCAAGAGGAGAACTGGAATCAAGATCTAAACCTGAACCTCTAGAGATCCATCACTTCCTTTATTTTATGGGACAAATGTAATTTTATTTTCCCAACGAAAGAACTATGTTTATTTGTGTCGAACCAAACTATTTATGCTTGTAACCGAATTAAGACACTTATGCTATTTCCGCTGTTTAATAAATGAAACTCTTTTGAATAAATCTTTTATAGTAATTTAATTAATGCTTCCGAAAATCGGGGCGTTACAGTTGTTAACAGGCATGTGCTATCCCATAGCACAGACCGTCTCGCTGGCACAAGCCGTCTCTTTCACGGGCTGTCCAGTGGCACGATCCGTCTTACGAGCATAACCTATCTCAGTTACCCAAGCACAAGCAAAGAAAATTGTTGATTAACTAGGTATTTGAGATCGCGCACATAAATACACAATAGATTGAAAGCATAAAAATCATTCCATTCGATCGCAATGAAACGGGTTCTTAGTTAAACAACTGATTCGAATAAATAAACCTAAATCCTACACATAAACAAAATTACTTGGAGCGGAGCTTCATCTTCCCCCTAGATGGGTGTTTAGCCGGCCATGGATTAAACGACATCGAAGTTCCTGCTCTTGCGCACCCCCTCCTGTCGGCTCTATTGATTCGTGAATAAATCCTCCTCTACGTCGTCTCAAAGGTCCCCCTTTATAAACCCCGTGGGGCACGGAACCGTCTTAATACCCCTACTACTGCCTTCCATCCACCGAATAAGGAAATTGTTGACCCATGAGCCCATGGCCCACTATCATGATTCATGCACATACAATTAATCTCACTGTTCGTTTTTGGCCCATTCTTCATATCTTGGAGTTAAAGGCCCTGTTCGTTTGGTAGTTTAGTTTAGTTTTGATGATGTCAAAAGGTATAATGAGTGGAGAGAGATAGAGAGAGACATGAGGAAAATGATGATGTCAACAAAACTAAACCAAAACTAAACCATTTAACCGAACAAGGCCAAAATAACTCCGTTGATTAATAAAATACAAGCCTTCAAGTACCGACTGCCTTCGGTAAGAATTAAATCCCATGCTTCTCATTTTTGTGATCCATTGTGCTCTTGGATCCATCACTTGATTAATTTGATCGCGGGCTTTGCTTGTACATCAAATAAAACTCGACTTTGCGCATTTTTTCTAATCTCAAAGCTCCTAAATACCTACAATCACAAAAACATCGTATTAAACTCCAAGTAACAATATCAACGGACCTAACAAAGATAAATTAGGGGGCGCTAATGTGAAAATTTACGCGCCTATCACTAACTTTCTGCCACAACTAACTTTCTACCCATCTACCTTTCCTTACCTAACTTTATTGGTTCACCTAATTTTTTAAAACTATTAATTGTCAACTAACTTTTAAATTTCCTACTAAAAATTTATATACTTTAACGATTGTTTAACCACCATCTAATCACAATTTTAATTAACTAATTAACTTTCTATCACAGCTAACTAATGATTTTTATTTGGCCTTTTATTTTTATCAAAAACTAGGGCTGTTCAAAAAAACTGGTGAACCGTGAATCCAGTCCTGACCGAACCGATCCGCACGTTTTGGATTTTAACCGTGGATTAGTAGTCCGGACACGAATTCAAAAAATAAAAAACCGTGACTCGCGGTCCGGACACAGATTTTGATTTTAAAACCGTGGATTAACCGATCCGGACAGTGAGATTTTTATTATATATATATATTTAAAAAAAAAATAAATATATAAGGGGAGAGCTTCTAGTCCGGGCTCCGGGAGTCCGGACCTCCACGTTCCCGATATTTTTTTTATGATCCGAACCGTCCAATGTGTTTAAAACGTGTTTTTAAGGACCCCCTCAAGAAATCATCAAAAAAAAATACCGGGAAGGGCTTGATCCAAACAGTTTTTCACAAAAACTGTAAATGTGCAGTTTTTGTGAAAAACTGCTCGGATCAAGGTCTTCCCGGTATTTTTTTTGGATGATTTCTCGCGGGGACCCTTAAAAACATGTTTTAAACACATTGGATGGTTCGGATTTTGTAAAAATAATTTTTAAAACCTTCAAAACACCCAAAAGCTTCCAGTCAACTGCAAGCTAGCCATATAAGTATAGATAAATAATTTTATCATTTTTATAAATATTGTCAATTTGATACTTTGATAAGAAGGTTCATACTTTTATAAATATTGTCAATTTGATATTTGGATATATATGTGTGGGCTTTCTTTTTTTGATTTTCACAATGCTCAAGCTCAGATTTTGTGCGACTATGTTTGGAATTCCAACATGAATGTTGGGATGCTTTTTGGCTTTCTATTTTGATTTCATAATGTTCAAGTTTAAATTTGTGCAATTAATTTGCTGGAATGTTTATAAGCTTTTATTATTTCTTTCCAGTGACTACTATTTCTCTGTTCTCCTTGATGTTTTATATTCTCATCTATTAACTATATTACTGAAGTGTTCGTTTCAATATTGAATTTGAATTTTTTAATGAGCAAACGATTTTTTTAAAAATAAATTGAAAATCCGTGAACAAATTCAAAACTGATCTGTGACTCGCTGATCAGATTAAAACTGAACCGTGAAACTTTTAAATCGAACACAAATTTTATTTAAAAAAAAACTGGAACTCGTGGATTAGGACATTCTGTCAAAAACTACAGCTACTACAACATTTCCATATCCCAGATGCTCTAGCAGCCCAAGGCCTGATCCCGCTCCCCGTAACAAAATCAGAAATGAAAATCCATTCTCGGAACTGAACATTCGAGTACCAATATTCCGGTGTCATTTCCAAAGCTCCCTAAACAAATCACCACAGAAGTTCTTCTCCAAGTGGCAGAATTCATTCACGTAGCCAGATGTACACACATCTCCAAACCCTAAAATGCGGAGACCAGTGACGACCGAGATCGCATCCACCGCCATCTCGCCAACCTCAAACCCTAGGCACCACCATCATCACCAAAACAAATGGCGAAACAGTCGGCTGGATGGTTGGCCCTTCACAACAAGCGCTGGCTCTTGCCCCTTCTCGTCGCCCTCTCCTTATCCACCGCTCTCGCTTTCATTCTCAGAGCGGCTTTCGACTCCTCTTGCGATCGCACACAACACTTGGAAGTTCCGAAGAAGCAGTTTCACTCGGCTCCGGCTCCGAGTCCACTCAGTTTCATGAAGTCTAAGCACGTTCTGCTTGTTTCTCACGAGCTCTCGCTTTCTGGTAATCTACTCGTTACGACATTTTTAAAGACTTGATTTTTTAAAACAAATTTTGTTTCTCACGAGCCGAAGGAGCCAGAGACAGGTAGTTCAAACTTGGTTTGAAAACTGAACAGCTTCAAAACATATTTAAGCTTGGCTTATTTATGAGACGAGCCGATCTCGAGCTTTAATCAAACCGATCACCAGCTGATCTCGAGTAGCTTGAATTTTATATGCATGATAAGCCAAACGAGTTGAGTAGTAGCCAGCTTGGTTTGAGAGCTTAAGGAGCTTCAAAAAATGCTTTGTTTGTTTATGTAACAGAGTATCAGACCGGTCTTGGGTCTTGAATTGTCTTTTTACGAATGAACACGAGCTTGAATATCTTTGTTGGTTTTTCAGCCATAGGTAAGGCTGATTTATGTGAATTAGCTGGTAGATGTGCTTGTGTGGTCGGACTCTTTGCTCATCATGCCAGTTTTTTTTTAAATTTTATTCCTCGATTTCTTATGTACACGGGTGGCATCCCCTTGATCCTTTTCAATAGAACTTGACTACTTATCGGAAATAAAGTAATATAGTTTCATAAAACATATTAGTTATTGGTAAAATGGAAAGAATTAGAGGAAGAAGGGCAAACAGGGATTTGTTTGGGAACTGAATCATAGCCTGATACCAAACCAAACTAAACCAAACCGAGCCTTATGTCCCAATTACTTGGGGTCGGCTACATGAATAATTTTTCTCCATTGAGCTCTATCAAGGGCTACTTGTTTACTCAAACCCATTATACTCATATCCTTGCACACAACCGCATCTAATGTCAATTTAGGTCTTCCCCTCCCCATAGCGTTACTACCCAAAGCTATCGTATCCGCTCTCTTAACTACTGCATCTATAGGTCTACGGTAGACATGCCCAAACCACCTTAGCCTATTTTCCCTTTTAACTTCTCTTCTATAGGTGCTACACCTACCATCTCACGAACCGTTTCATTTTTAATCTTGTCTCGCCTGGTCTTACCATACATCCATCTCAACATTCTCATTTCCGCTATACTCATCTTGCTCACCTGTTGTTTCTTAGCAGGCCACCATTCTGTGCGGTAAAACATCGCTAGTCTTATGGCATTTCTATAGAATTTTCCCTTCAATTTTGTGGGTACCCTCTCGTCACATAGTACACCAGTAGCGTTTCTCCAATTGAGCCACCCCACTTGGATCCAATGGGTCACATCATTTACAATCTCTCCATTTTTACTCATAATTGAGCCTAAATACCTAAAGTTGTCACCCCTCGGTATCTCCTGGTCTTGGATCATCACCCTTCTTCACGCACTGTTGGTACTACTAAACTTGCACACCATATACTTAGTTTACTCCTACTTATCCGAAATCTCTGACTCTAATGCTTCCCTCCAAATTTCTAATTTAGTATTAACACCTCTTGTAGATTCATCAACGAGGACAATATCATATGCAAACAACATACACCAAGGGATATCCTGCTCAAGCTGTCTAGTCAACTCATCCATAACTAAGGCAAAGATGTACGGGCTCAAGGCTGACCCTTGGTGCAATCCTACTGTAATTGGAAATTCACTCGTTTCCCCTACTGGTGATCTGATGGTTGTGACGGCACCTTCATACATGTCGCTAATCACGTCGATATATCGTTTGGTCACCCACTTTCTCTCCAAAATCCACCATATGATGTCTCTAGGCACCCTATCATAAGCCTTTTCTAAGTCTATGAAGACCATATGAAGATCCTTCTTCTTTGCACTGTGCTTTTCGACCAATCTCCTTAATAGATAGATAGCTTCCATGGTCGATCTCCCAGGCATGAACCCAAACTGGCTCTCCGACACCGTAGTCACCATCCTCAGCCGATCCTCAATAACTTTTTCCCACAACTTCATCGTATGACTCATCAGCTTAATACTTCTATAATTGTTGTAACTTTTGAATAGCCCCTTTATTCTTATACTCCCTCCGTCCCAATTTGCTTGCCCCTTTTGGGGAAGTGGGAAGGGGTGTGAAAATTTTGTATTGTCTTTTCTGTTTTGCCCCTAAATCCAGTAAAAATTACTGTGACCAATTTGTGAGGCTAATTTTTTATATGAAACTCAAAACATATGCAATATGGATCTTGTTTGATAGATATCAAATAGTTTTATTATACAAAGTTTTCAAAATCATAAGAACCGCTATAAAATAAAAGATAATGGCCAAACAAATTGAGATGGAAAAAGTACTTTTTAAGGGTAAAACTGAAAAAATCACCCTGTTTTGATGGATGTTTTTAGAAATGGGACAAATATTTTGGGACATCCCAAAATGGAAAGAAGGACCAGCAATTTGGGACGGAGGGAGTATATAGGTACTAAGGTGCTCCTTCTCCATTCGTCGGACATCGTCCTAGTCATAATAAGCTTGTTAAACAACTTTGTCAATCAAGTTACCCCTGAGTCACCTAGGCTTTTCCACACTTCAATGGGAATACAATCTGGTCCTAAGGCCCTACCCGGTTTCATCCTCCTTAAAGTTTTGATCACTTCGGACTTTTGTATTCTCTGATAGAACTCATATTCTACGTTCTCGCTAGGTATGCCAACTTCCTCCTCACCGAAGCCTCCTTCTTGTTTCTCGTTTAACAACTTCTCGAAATACGACTTCCATCTATCCCTGATCTCATCGTCTTTCACCAATATCACCGAGTCAATACCTTTTATACACTTAACTTGAGAGACGTCTCTAGCTTTCCTTTCTCGCAGCTTGGCGAGTTTATAAATATTCTTTTCTCCATCTTTAGTATTGAGTCTAGAAATCCTCAAAGGCTCTCAACTTGGCATCCCTAACGGCTTTCTTAGCTTCCTTGCTAGCCTGTTTGTAGCCTTGGAAATTTTCGTCATTCCGATCCTTTTGCCACTCTTTAAAGCACTCCTTGGCTTTTACCATGGTTTGAACCTTGTTATTCCACAACCAAGTCTCATTAGAAATTGGGCCTTTCCTCCTCAACTCCCCGAGAACTTCTTTCGATATTCTTCTAATACTGTCCGCTACTGTATTCCACATATTATCACTATCGCCTTCCATTTCCCACCTCACTTCTTAGGACATTCTTTCTTTGAACACCTCTAGTTTCTCCCCTCTTAGGGACCACCATATAGTCCGTGGGCATCTAGTTTCCTTTCTCCTTCTATTATTCCCCTTGAGACAGATGTCTAACGCCAAAAGTATATGTTGTGCCACTAGACACTCTCTGAGAATAACCTTACAATCCTTACATATCAAGTGATCTGCGCCTCTAGCAAGAAAGTAGTCAATCTGGCTACTTTTGGCTCCGCTCTTAATTCTTAAAGGTAATTAGATGTTCTTCTCGCTTTCTATAGAGAGTATTCTCAACTATAAGATCAAAGGCTACCACAAACTTCATTTAGGTCACCTAATCCAAAGCCACCATGCACCTTCTCATACCCCGTCACTGTGGTTTGTGGCTTGTTCGAGCCTCTGGGAACTAGTCTCTTAGGAATTTGGTGTTGTTTTTGTATAAGTTGGATACTTTATGTCTGTTTAGTAGTTATTATAAAACACTGAGTTTTACAGTTGTTGTATTAGCTATTTATGTAGTTTTAATGCGTTTATGTGGTGAAGAGATGAAAATAATGAGCTTAGCTGGCTAACAACATGAATTTTATACAAAATGTCGTCTGCCTACCATCTATGAAAGGAATGTTGACATTCCTAACTAGTCGGGAGTTATGCCCATGAAAGTCCATTTTTTTGACTACGTGGTCTGAAGGGAACAGATACTGTAGAGCGATGGTGTCGAAGGATTGGAAGCTCCTATTTTGGAGTTCTTTTTGTTACTAGTCGATTGTGGTTTGGGGCACTAGGGGTCTTGTTCTCGCATAAGCGGGTCACCTGTTGGAAAGAAATTTGGAAAACTAATGTTGTGTTGAAGGTGAGTTTCTTTGGATGGTATGCGGCTCAAGGAAAGATTCTTACTATTGATAATTTGATTCGAAGGCAGAGGATTATTATCAATTGGTGTCTTATGTGCAAATGGGATGCGGAGATGGTTGATCATCTTCTCATTCATTGCCCGGTGGCGTGGGGGCTTTGGATTTTGGTGTTTTGTTGGTTTGGGGTGAAGTGGGCTATTTCGTGGAATTCATGGAGCTCTTAATTGCGTGGAGAGGTGCTAGAGTGGAAAAAAAAGGTAGCGGGTTTGGGTCATTATTCTTCTTGTTTGATGTGGATGATATGGCATGAGAGGAACATGAGATGTTTTGCAGGGGTGGAACCAATGTTTTGAAACCTGGACCGGAGGGCGAACCGGAAAGGGGACCGGGCGGACAGATCACCGGTTGAACCGCTATCGAACCGTGACGTCATAATTACATCATTAATATATATTTTTAATATGCAAAAAAAGAAATATGAAAAAAAACCATTGGAAAAGAAAGATGGCATAAGAGAATTGAGAGAGATGGAAATCTATATGTGTGGGACTATCCCACATCGCCTAAATTGGAGTTTGAGACAATCTGGAGGGTGTATAAAACGTAAAGAAGCACTGTTGGCAACCAATTTAATGCTCATGAAGGCTGGGTGCTGGCCCACGTGGACAAGTGTCCTAGGAATGCTAGCTTGAGCTTTAAAAGCAGCTGCAAAGCGTGGAGTTCAAATTTTTTATACACCGGTCCGGTTCGACTGACCCGTGTCCGGGTCTAACGGATGCCGGTTCGACCGTCTTCTTACACCGGTTTTTTGAATGGAAACCGGTTTTGTAAAATGAACGGTTTTGGGGGTCGCCTGGACCGGAACAAGGTCCGGTTGACGGTCATCCGGCCGAACCGGCTGGGCTGGTCCGATCCGGTTTTTAAAACATTGGGTGGAACGTTTGTTTAGGATCAAGAGTTTTTTTGACTAGTAGTTTGTATAGTTGGGACAAGGGGAATGAATCCTTCCCTTGACCAATTCATAGATTGGTTTGAGCACTTTCATACGAATAGTAGGGTATAGGGCTCGTCTATTTTTGTACATGGGCGGCATTCCCTTAATGCTTTGTTTCTAATATTTTTATTTACGTATAAAAAATAAAAATAAAAAAGCGGTTCACCACGTCACCTGTTGGATTTAATTTAATTCAAGCCATAAATTAGAACAGGACAAAATAGGAATGTCATGTTTGTCGACAGCTATGTAGCTTGCATGTCTCATGGTTTGTTAATCTAAAAAGTGTTTTCATGCATTTATTGGAATTAATTTTGTCCCTATTTCAGTTCACCAAACTTTTTAAGATCGTGGGAGCATCAATGCCAAATTGCAAATCGAGTTGTGAATCATTTTTACGATTTAGTGAATTGTTAAATTGGAGCAAATTATGATTTGTAAGATTCACTTTATTGGATCTTTGTGTAGATTTACATGCTTACGAGAAGACAATTATTCTATTCAAAGTAGAATATATGTTGATAATGCTAATTTTGTGTATTTAAAACAAGATAACAAATCAAAAATCTCGTTTTCCTTAACAGACTAGTGAAAACGACATTGTCACCCGCAGTGAATCATATTGAGTCATACTGTATCGCAATGAATAAAAGCAAACACAAATTTAATCACAAGATTCTTTTAATTTCTGATTAAATAGCAACATTTGGATCATAGTTGGTCAGAACTCGTATTGAACTGAAGAACCTTTGGGGAAACACACGATTTGACAACCATGGTTGGGAGAATGTGCAAATGCTTCACTGAAAATGGTAACTTGAGTAGATTGGAGTACATTCTCATACACAGGAGGGTTTCCTCTTGCATTATAACGTTGGAAGAATATTTTCAACATGCTAATTGCATTATAGAGTTGTATTTGATGATTCCGTTCATCCCTTGATGGATATTTAGTGATGAGTGCTCATGTTTGTTCTACTTCCTTTATTTTCCACTTTTCAGTTCTATTTGAGAAAAGGTTACAATTCCCGTCACTGAACTTGCTCCACCATGATATGACTTTTAACCTACGTCAGATACAGAATACTAACGACAACTAGTATGGGTAATGGTCTGCCTTATTTTTCGTAGCAATTCTAATTTCGGGAAGAATATATTGTTTTTTTAGCTTGAATTGTTCTTAAGTCCTAATAATTGTTGAGAAAAATATTGAAAAGTAATGCATATCAACGAGTAGATACATACAGTTACAGTTAAGACATGATATTTTCCTTGTTCAATCTTAAAACTAAAAGATGTTGATAATACTTGGTTATCAAGTAATGAAGCTAATTGTTGTGGACACATTTCTGCTATCCCTCTTTAAGTAGTTTTTTCGTAAACACTTTTTTTCTTTGCAGGGTACTTTTGGTTCCCTTGTCGGTCAATATTTCATGCTAATGATTTCTTCGTTGGAAAATTACTTCAGGCGGGCCATTGTTGCTGATGGAGCTAGCATTTCTATTAAGAGGTGTTGGTGCTGAAGTTTGTTGGATTACGAACCAGAAACCTTCAGAAAGAGATGAAGTGGTACACAGTTTGGAACATAAGATGTTGGGACGAGGAGTACAGGTCATACACAATGTGCTTTTAGCATGAGGTTTTGGTGTTTGTATCATCATTCACTTACTAGGAAAAATCTGCAGGAAGTTTCTTTATTGGGTATTGTTATTGTTCTCTGTTTTATGCTAAAATCTTATTGACAAACATTAGGGTGAGAATTGCAATCATAAATGCTGTCGGAATTTTGCTTAGTTACTGTATTTAGAGTCGAATAGTTACATAAATTGTTGTTTCCCTGTGTATTCAGAGTCGAATAGTTACGTAAGTAGTAGTTGTCCTCTGTATTCAGAACAAAGTTAGCAGTCTCGTACCGGATAATTTACCGTTGTTGGAATAGTATGTACCGGTACCAGAGTACTCCAGCGTACTGTTTCGGATTTATCGTACTATCAATATTTATTTGGATCAAGAGATTTAGTATATGTTTATCCATCATTTTCTCATTTTGTTAGCAATTTCATTGACACAAAGATTAGAGATGAAATAACAATTCACAAATTATTTTACATTTATTTCTCTTGACCCTTTACTTTTTCCTTGACCCTTTGCTTTTTTCTTGTTAACTATATTAATCCTTTACAGTTAAATATAAATGTTAAGGAACCATAAATGCCCTTTTGTGCACAGGTGTGTAGTGTGCATGCAGACAATAAAAACTCTCACATTTCTTCCTTTTTCCACGTAGAACTCAACACCTACTGACCTACCCCATTAATGTTTCAGCCTTTTTAGTCTGCGACTGTATGTGTATACTGCTGCAAATATTCGTCCTTGAAAACATAAGAAAATGAAGCTCCATTGCCAAAAAGCTCAGGTACGCTTCCCTTGATTTCAGACAGAGATCCTGTTCTCGTCTCTTGTCTCTGTTCCTCTCCTTTTCTTTCTTTCCTTGAGAACTTAAGAGGGTTCTGGACAAAAAACATGTACTGTCCGGTACAGGCTGGAACATCTGGGAAAGGGCGGTATTCTCATTGGAACAGAACACAGAGCATAGCATCCCGTTTTTGCAGCGGTACAGTATGTACCAGCCGGTACAATACGAGATTTTTTTTTTTGAACAGCAGAAATTCTAGTACGGTACGAGATTGATAACTTTGATTCAGAGTTTAGGTACTGATAGATACAAAATGTTAGGCTGTTATTTGGAAGTGAAATTTTCTCTGAATGATTGCCCCTTTATTAGGAATTCTGAAAAATCACATAGTCATGGTTGGCGCCATACTTTTCTTACCGTACCTAGTAATACTGTCAGAGCTTGTCACATTGGTTAATTACAACCTCCAAAACTAGTACATGAGCCTGGGCGGCCTCTTTACTCATTGCCAATTGGTTTTGAGTTGGATGCTTTAACATGGTATTAGAGCCAGGCTTCCAGAGGCTTTTGGACAAGACTCAGTTAATTGGTTACCCCGTTGTTGTGCATTAAGTGCATCTTGTTTCGTTGTTTGTTGTGATCCGTAGGATATGGATCCGTTTATCTCTCCACATGTGGGGGAGTGTTAGAGCTTGTCCCACATTAGTTAGTTACATACTACAAAACTAGTATCGAGCCTGGACAGTCTTTCCACTCATTGCCAATTGGTTTTGAGTTGGAACCTTTCAAGAAATCTAACATGGTATGTTAGAGCTTGTCCCACATCGGTTCATTACAACCTCCAAAACTAGTATATGAGCCTGGGCAGCCTCTCCATTAATTGCTAATTGGTTTTAAGTTGGATGCTTAACATGGTTAGTTACAACCTCCAAAACTAGTATATGAGCCTGAGCTGCCTCTCCACTCATTGCCAATTGGTTTTGAGTTGGATGCTTTAACAAATATCATTGTGACATGATAATTTTAAGAATCTAATGGTGGGTTTCTGGTGTTTTGTGTAGCAGTCTGATTTGTGTCGCTTATGGTTCCTTATTCATTTTAATCTACTTTTCCTATTTAGGGGCCATCACATGGATTTACAGATAACGTTAGATTGTCAAGCACAAAATGCTCGTTTAACTTTGATGGTAGCTATTTTATGCAAATGATCCGAGTGTGACCGTTGAGTTTCCGACATGTGTGCTTATTACATTTGGAAGATTCCTTGTGTATATTCTCTACGTATACATTGAATTATGGTGCTCGTGATCTTGGAAGCAACCATTTTGTTCTGTGATGTGATCTAATAGATTGAAGCAGAAGTTGAAGAGGGTGTTTCAGAACAACTATATCTTAGTACCAGCTGCTTTTGCTTAGGTTGCATTTCACCAAGAAAGAGACTCTAGTTCGAGTCGTCTTAAGTTTACCTATAAAACAAATTCTCACCATGGCAGCTATATTGTAGCCTGTGTTGCATTTCATGCAGATTACAATGATCAAACTTGTTTTTATTGAAGCTGATTGATCCTGCTGTGAAGCTTTTCCACCCAGTTTCTGATTTTACAATTTTCCTCGCATTGATAGGTGTTTTCTGCAAAAGGTCAAGAAGCTGTAGATAGAGCTCTGAAAGCTGATTTGGTTGTTTTGAACACTGCTGTTGCTGGGAAGTGGCTGGATGCTGTTCTCAAGGAAAATGTTCCCCGAGTTCTCCCAAAGGTGTTGTGGTGGATTCATGAAATGCGAGGTCATTATTTCAAAATGGAATACGTTAAGCACCTCCCTTTGGTTGCTGGTGCTATGATCGATTCACATGTAACAGCAGAATACTGGAAGAACAGGACGCAAGAGCGGTTGAAGTATGCCTCCAATATCAATGTCAAATAATACTTGTTTCTTTATCTATGTTAAATAATACTTGGGTGAGGGCTACCCATGGTCGTGGATACTTGAGTATATAAGGGTTCAATTAGGAATCTCCCCGTAATAGGAGCAAAACATGATCATATATGTGGCTTAGTTCAATCTTTTACCTTGTTTTGGCCGATTTCTTTATTTGATCAATGGTGATTATCCTTTCTTTGTAGGATTAAAATGCCCGAGACTTATGTTGTTCACCTCGGCAATAGCAAGGAACTAATGGATGTTGCTGAAGACAATATAGCAAAAAGGGTTTTGCGTGAGCATGTTCGGGAGTCTCTTGGAGTAACTAATGAAGATATAGTCTTTGCTCTCATAAACAGTATGCTTTTACCTGTTGGGAATTGCTTCCATGTTTATCCGCTTGCTGTAGATTTGCACATTAGTAGAAATCTGTTAATTGTGTTGTCAGATTCAGTTACTCTATGTATTTGAATTTTCAAATGCTATTGGTTTCATAACTCAACAGTTCGTTGAAAATGATCTTGAAAATTTACATGGTTATGCTGGCTGCTAGCTGTTTCCTCCGCTGATATATAGCTATATATGTGCTGACATTACTGCTATGAAACCACAGGTGTCTCACGTGGAAAAGGCCAAGATTTATTTCTCCGTGCATTTTATGAGAGTCTGCAACTTATCCAAGAGCAGAAGTTACAAGTGCCGTCATTGCATGCAGTTATTGTAGGAAGTGACATCACTGCACAGACCAAGTTTGAGTCAGAACTTCGGGATTTCGTAGCTCAGAAGAAAATCCAGAACCGTGTTCATTTTGTAAATAAAACTTTGACAGTAGCTCCTTATTTAGCTGCTATTGACGTTCTTGTTCAGAATTCCCAGGTAGGTTGACTCTCATTTGCTTAACATTGCATCATTTTTCCCATTTATGCGTGGCATTCTTTGATTTATTGTTCATGTTAATTATTGTTTATTCATTCATCCGCTTTACAACTAACTTTCCGCTGTATAACTAACTTTGCCCTTTATGCTCTGGAAATCTAATGACATCAATTTCTGATGCTGGCAAAGTTGTCAAGAAATGACAAACTGAACATTGATTGAGATTGGCTTTGACCCTTTGTTACCTTGTATGTGGCTTGCCTACTGTTTTGCTTCTCTCGTTTTGTAGGCCTTGAGGAGGAAGAGAATGTTAACCTAATGCAAACTGCAACTTTTAGCTTCTACAAGTTGTATTACTGATAAACAATTGCACAGCCTAATTGGAGTTTATTACTAAACTATAAACCATTTGCTTTCACTATTTTCATTACTTCTCTAAAGTAGTAAAAACGGCAAATGTTCTTAATTGGACATAAGTAAATAGGCTCAGCCAAATCTTCTGTTTAGAAATTTTTATTTGTGATATTTGGGAATTTCTATGAGGCTCCTTATGGTCGGTGTTTGCTCGCAAGAAAGAAGGAATAAGTGGCTGGATTGAAAATCTTAGTAGTTGACCATCTAATCTGAGAGAGAGGGTTTCTTTACTGGCATTTACTCATAACTTCATACTTGATGCATGCAACCTACCTGTCTCGGATAATGGTTATCAAATGATGGTAGTTACGATCTATTTGAGATGGTTGTACTTTTGCTGACCCCACTGTCCTAGAGTTGGTGTTACGGGGAGTTTATTTGTTGGTCACTAAATTTTGGTGATTATGGTGTATAGTTCAGAATGTTCCTGGTCAGGAAGTTGTTCTTGAGTTCTTTGTAAGACACATGCGGGTGCACGCGATACTACTGGACTGTAGCTTTTGGTTGGTTTTAAACCTGACAAGAATCTGATCTTAGGCATCGTGACTTTCTATTTAATTTTTGCCCCACTTTCTCACATCGTAGACATACTGAGAATATTCTTGGCTACTTTTAGGTTTTTATTGTTTTTTAGTTGGTATAGTGTAGGCTATGAATATTGGAGATTTCTTGGGGTGCTAAAATGCAACTCAGATGCTTCTGATTCTTTCATCTTTTTCTCTTCTTTCCCCTCTATTTAGGCTCGGGGAGAGTGCTTTGGGAGGATAACCATTGAAGCCATGGCATTTCAGCTACCTGTGCTGGTAATTATTGCAGTTTCCTTTTTTATTGTCTTTATTTTATGGAAAATAGTGTTGTGATATTGTTTTACTTGTGGATATTTGGTTGCATGTTTTAATGGGCACAAGATGTACTTGTGAATGATTATGTTATATAGCTTCCAATTTGTTTATATCATTTTTCGTTAAGATCACGGCCAGGGGCAGTTGCATGATTTTCATAAATAGGGTGTCAAATATAAAATAGGGTCTATTATTGTCAAAAACAATAAAATTGAAGGGGTTAAGTAAAGCTGTTGACATATTGAAGGGGCCAAAAACACTATTATAATGAGAATACAACAAATGTATGAGGAAAATAAGGATATATTAAAGTTTGGGGGTGCCATGGCCCCTGTTCACACTGGTCACCAGGATAATAAAGGCACTGCCTGAACCTTAATGATTAAGGCACTGGCTGATACTGCTCTCTCTCTCGATCCCATAAAATACCAGGCTACCAGCCATTGATAGTGATCAAGGAGTAAATGACTCTATTATGCCTGCCTTCAATGTTAGCTCTGAAAACTTGATGACTCTATTAACTATGTTGATGAATCACCTTGCCAAATTGTCTATTCATTGTGCAACACTACAACTACAATGACATATACCAAATCAAACCTAACTGTGCCTCAAGTCCCAATCAATTGGGGTCGGCTACATCACTCTATTGTCTCTATCGAGTTCTGTTGAGGACATTGTGTTCCATGATTTCCAAGAAACCTAGGTCTTCCCTTGATATCCGTCGTCTCCATGTGTAGGTCTTTTCGAACTACACAAAAACATTTTGCTTTGATATAGCAACTACAACAGATTATGTAGAAGCGAAATGCTTTTGGACGTGTAGTGTTTTTCTACTTTTAGTTTGTTTTTAAGTTTCAGGATAGAATTGATATTATAGTTGTGGGCTAGCAGGTTGCCCTCTTTTCGTTGAATTTGGCAACCTTAATTGTTCTCTTTTCTTGTCATTTATGTGCTTTGTGTGACACATATGTCAGGGAACATCAGCGGGAGGCACTACGGAGATTGTAGTGAACGGATCCACAGGTTTGCTGCATCCAATTGGGAAAGAAGGCGTAACTCCTCTTGCAAAAAACATTGTCAAACTTGCCACTCATGTTGAGAGGAGGCTTACAATGGGAAAGAGGGGTTATGAAAGGGTGAAGGTGATGTTTCTAGAACACCACATGGCACATAGAATTGATGCTGTTCTTAAAGAAGTTCTGCGAAAGGCAAAGAACCACAAACGTTTGTAAACACCTCCTGACCCTTTCACTAACAAGAAGAGACTTTCTATTACCAGCTAGCCGTGCGTTTTTTCTATTCCAAATGTTATAACCTATATGGTTGGTCAATTATTATCACATGAAAGCTCGTGTGGTATCGCTAGAGTTGTGCCCATACCCTCAAAATCATGCCCTTTTCAACTGTCTTAGAAGAGCTGGAAACCATGTAAATAGGTGAACAATATCCTAGTTGCTAGTGTATAATCTTGATGTTGTCAACAAGGTTATAAGAAGCTTCTTTTTTGTGTATTTGTGGTAAGCTGGTGTGTGTTTTTTATAACATCGTGAAGAGTAGATGACAGATTTTATTTTACTTGGGTGGCATCATAGAGTTCAAAATTGTGATGCCATGATATGTAGCTGTTATTGAGGCCTTGTTTGTAGACGGAATCTATATACTGGAAAATGGAAATTGATGGTGGGAAAAACTTCTAGCAGTTCTACTACAGTTCAATTTCTATTCTTAATTTGTAGCCTAGGATCCAGCTTAGTCTTGGCTCCTGTCATGCAGAATCTAGGCATGCACAATTATTTTGGATACGGTAATATCCGCTCTGATATCTTAGAAACCCAGCTGGATTTTATGAGCTAAATCAAAAGATCTTTCCCTCACTGATAAACGGTGATGATGCTTAGTAGAAAGATTACAAACGTTAGATAAAATGCAATGGCTTTTTTTCATTTACCTTCATGCTTAGCAGGTTTACACAAATTCTTCTTGTTTAATCTCTTTTCTGCTTGTTTGAATTTGTTTTGGTTGGAGCATCTCTCTGCCTTACCTTTTGATTGTCTGAATTTGTTTTGGAAAATCCCTGTAAACTCATTCAAGTCCTTGAATCAAACTCGCATCCGATTTGTGGTGGTTCTGCTGTGCTGTATAGAAATATTAGCAAGTTTTTTTTTTTTGGAAGTTGAATGGTTTGGCCCAAGGTTTAAGCTTTAAGCACATAATTTGGATGATTTGGATGCATCTGTTGGCAGGAGGACTAAATGTTCTAATGCAAGTATTCGATTTCTTCCCAAATGAGTTATTACGTTTTCGAAAATGAAGAAGAATGGATGAACTCAAGTGCTCCATTCTGAGCCGTCCATGGCCGACTACGGGCTGTTGTGATTGACCCAGCATCCATACTGTCCCCGAAGAGACAACACCATCCCCGTTCTTCCATTTTGATTCTCCAAAATGAAGGCTTGAACTTGAGTAAAAAAATTTGGAGATCCAGTGAATTTCTGGAGACGCCAATTTCAAAAAATAAAGATTTTAAAATTCCTACATTACCTTATTTGATTTTTGACTTGATTTTAATATTAATCATATGCTTTGCGCCTTTTAGGTTATTTTACGAAGTATTTTTTTTTACTCCATAAGTCTAATATTTATCCAATTTACAATGTCGGCAATATCCTCGAAAATACCTTTCAAATAAGATCAATATTGATCATGTTCAATTAAAAAGTTAAAATGAGCAATTGGCAAAAAGCTGATAGAAAAAGAAAAAAATAACTGGTGAACATTTTTGGAGCTGGAGTTGGTGTGAATAATGAAATTTTCTGAACATTTATAGAAAGTAGATTATTATGTTCCAAAATGAAGATGCGCGAGAGGGATTGGAGTTGCTCTAAATGCTTTGGGATCAATAGGATTCTTATTGTTCGAATTCTGTTAAGAGATGAGTTGGAGAATGGAGATGCTCTAATACTTGAGGATCAAAGAAATTTAGCTCAACATCATCCTAATATAGTACTCCAATGTTTAAAATCCGCATACATGAAAACTAATGGCTGAAACAAAAACCACTTTGCTCTACAAATTCAGGCAGGGTTCAATTAAAAAAGCTATTCAGCAAGTAAACCATAAGTTCATGGGAGTTTTGGTTGAGAATTCACATTTCCTGGCCTTGGCTGCTTGATATTGGGTTTAGTGAACCACGTTGTATACAGAAATTGCTTGTGGGGCCCTACATGGTTGCAAATTAGCCTAAGCCTCTGCCTCTCCCTCATCCATCTCAGAACTGTTTTCATGTGCCTTTTGCTTGTCAGCCCCCTCACACCAACTTCCTGAACATGTTAGAATTGCATTAGCCAATTAGTCAGTTCACATCAAGATTTGGGGAAGTAAAAATAATTAGAAATCGCTGTCGGAAAGAAGAACCGGGAATATACATACCCAGCAATATTTTTCATGAAATATTTCATTCACAGGAAAGAATTGCAATGCAACAATCATTATGATTCCAACTACCCCCCCCACTATGTCCTTCGAGTACCATTCTCATAGCAACAATCTTGTAGAGCCATTTGTAAAGACGGTTGGAACCACACAAGTGGAGTGCATAACAATAGTCAATATGCCTCAATACATTAATCTCTCATTGGAACAAGTAATGTGTTAAGAGACTTAAGGCTGAGGACTCAAATGGCAGTTTGAGGCAGTGCATAAAAAATGCTCAATTTGTTTTACGTAGGAATGAGAGATGGGAATTGAGGCAAAAGGGCTGCTAAATGATGGTGCATGGCTGTGCTGCTTATATTGGAATGGTGTGGTATTGGTGATTTGCGGAACATAATGATAATAAGAGATTATGAGGAAGCATGTTTGCCCATAGCTATTGCAGAATCCGTCAGCAGCAAAAAATCAAAAACAAGAACCTTCTGTCAAAAAATAATGTGGCATTAAAGCCAAATTTGCAAATCTAGTTCCTCAATCCTAAAATGCTTAAGTATGCACATTACGACATTATTGAGCAATAGGCATCACTTGACTAGAAATATTACTGCTGGGATTGGACCACCCCAAATGGCTCAAACACCCTTTGGAAGGAACAAAACTACATGCTTTACCATTAGGGGAAGTTTGGTATGTTTCAGGTTTGGGGATATCTCCTAAAACAGCCAAAACCCAAATCAACCTCATATCCTATCCACAACTCCATCCTAAAACCATATTTTGTAGGGGGGCCTTATGACATCTGACATTCTGCAAGTTGCGAAGACTGCTATCACCCTTTAATTCCAGACAACTTCTTTTTCTGTATATTCCATTTACTATAGAAGTTACCAAAACCAAAATATCCTCATATCCTATCCATGTCTTATTTTCAATATTTCTTACTAATGCAATTGCTTTTGATGCTTCTACTTGCATAGTGTCACAAAATAAAGAGTCTACAGTCAGTGATGCTTCAAATGCATTCACAAAATAAAGAGTCTACAGTCAGTGATGCTTTGTCGGTCCATGGAGATACGGATGAAATGCGCGCTCTTTTAGCATCTCTCTGTTGGTTTATCTAGAAAGCACGTAATAGAGTCTTATTTGATGGTCGGGAATGGAGCTGTGCTAATGTGTTAGAGAAGGATATTGCTTCATGCTCTGAATTCAAGGAAACAAATGCTACTACAACCCCTCCTCCTTCTACTCATTCTGCTGCACCAAATCTAGAGTGGTGCCCACCTCCTCAGGATGTGGTTAAGATCAATGTTGATGGAGCAACTAAGAAAAAAGAAGGTGTTGTTGGTGTTGGTATTGTGGCTCGTGACCATCTGGGTCACATTTTAGGTGCGTACTCAATCCCATTCACTGGTTTCCTTTCTCCTCGATCAGTTGAAGCTATGAGTTTTCGGGAGGCCTTAGTTATTGCAGCTAATAAAGGTCTATCAAAAATTATTGTGGAAGGTGACTGTGCCCAAGTTGTCCAAGCACTTACACAAGCAGGGAACCTTTTTTCTGATTGTAGTTCCATTCTTTCCGATTGTCTGGAGCTGCTACCTTTGTT
Source organism: Gaultheria prostrata (assembly GCA_036023075.1). Taxonomy (NCBI): domain Eukaryota; kingdom Viridiplantae; phylum Streptophyta; class Magnoliopsida; order Ericales; family Ericaceae; genus Gaultheria; species Gaultheria prostrata. The sequence goes on from JAXBDA010000962.1 coordinate 36,288, forward strand.
TTCCTCTTGTATTTTTACTCATGTTAAACGTTCTTGCAATAGGGTAGCCCACTCTTTGGCTAAGCAATCGGGGGGTTCTTGTCCCCCAATGGCTTGCCAATTTTGCCATGTTTGATGTTAGGTCTTCGGACCATTCTGTTATTCTAAATGATCCTTATTTCCGCGGAAAAAAAAAAAAAATAGGAGTCCAAAAGGTACAGTGAGTATCTATACTAGCCATTCGTTCACAAGGGATCCCAATCATGGACAATCTTTATATTTGCACTGACGGGAATAAAAAGCTAAAACTCATCATAACATGAGAAGGTACAGTCACTTTAATCCCCTCTTGCACCAAAGGATGTGTAGTGGCTGTGGTGCCGAGGGACCAACGGGCCCAGCATCGCCCTCGAGGCGAGTCCATGACAGTTGGGCCGGACCGGTAATGGTACAAGTAAAACCATATTCAGGTCACCGAAGGGATTGGGTCGGCCAGTGCCACGGTAGATTGGTCGCACCGGAGGGTGGCATAATTCAAGATCAGGACTATTGCGCCGAAGACAGTCCTCCGAACAGATGGGTCCGATACTCCCCTCGGCGGCGCTAGTGGCCTTGTTTAAGATGCGGTCTGAGCACCGTGTGGTTCCACCGAACCCGGTTCGCCGAATGGTTAGGCAGCTGGGGCAATTGGTTCGGCGCCAGCATTAAGCTTAGCAAAAGGTGCACTTGTCGAGCCGGTGGGCATTGGCAATACACCGTCTGACACCGAACCGATGGGTTCATAGCATCCCAACTACCACCAAGCTGATAAGCTCCGAGATCTTTTCAACCGAACGGGACATCCCAGGGGCCTGACATGACAGATGTGACGTTAGGCGGCGCCCAAGCGGCATGCATGCGGCACCTGCAGGTCCATGTCATGGACCGGGGACTATTCCCAAACTAGTTGACTTGTGAGGTGTACCAGGCATGATGTCAGCCGAAGCCGCAGGCCTGCCCAAGGCATTTTGACCGGACCACATGAAATGTCAGGTACGGACGAAGTGCGTGAGGATCACGGACGACTTGGTTGGCAAGTCACCCCTGCCTACAAAAGGGGGATTCGCCAAACCTCACTGGGGATCCTCTCCGCGCACTCTCTCTCCACACTCTCTCTCTAGTTTTCCGACCTACCACCTAACTCCGTTCACTTACTAGACCGTTGGAGTGCCTTCCCGGAAGCCTAACGGTCCGGGCTTGACACTAATGTGGGTGTTGAGTGTGCATGTCACCTTCTCAAGCGCGTTTGCTAAGGTTCAGGCCAACTCAGCCATTCATTCAGCCTCCCATTCGTACCGAACCAGGGACCAAAGAGGTAACTCCCGCAAAGCACCCCCCACAGGATGTAATTGGAATTCTCTATATAACCATTTTCCCTGGCTCCAATAATCCAAAACCAGATGCAGCCTAGATAACCAGATCATGGAAGATGCACAAGCCTTGTCATGACTCATGGGTAAAGTTAAGTCCTCGGCTCCACTGGAGCTATGAATCATGACAATATTACCAGACTCATGGGTAAAGTAAAGTCCTCGGCTCCATTGGAGCTATGAATCATGACAATATTACCAGAGGAGCTGTGGACGGCCACTTCCGGTGTCAGGAAAATGTTTTAGAAAATATGAGTCGCCACCCGGGATTTGATTTTTGGGGTGTCTACAGGAGCCATGGCAGTACTTCCAACTTTCCAAGTGTCAGATAGCTACTGAGTTCAACCGTGCCCAAAACCCGTCACACACAATTCGCTAATAATGCATATGAAGCTAAATTGCATTTCCGGATTGACATGCATCCATTCTCTAACAATTGAATATGAATTTCATTTGTTGATTATATGAATTACTAGAATCTGTTTCATTCAGTGAGATATCTGAGGGTATAAAGTAAAGAAAATTTATAATCCATTGTTTAAACATTGACATCTCCAACTTGAATAACCAGAAGACAGACAAATGAAACTGGAAAGGAAGTAAACAAGGGAACGTATCATAACAGTATTCTATGCAGTATCCAAAATGAGCCACACTTTTTTAGATGGAGCTTAGTTGACTTTCTTTTTACCTCCTCTCTCCTACTTTTTAAACACTAATGACTAAACTGGAGAAAGAAGCATACGCCAATGCTAGAATTTGTACCTCAAAACATATATTTCAGAATCAAAATAACCATGAAAATAAAATCTGAGCAGAATTGGCGGCTACCTTCAAACGTTCCCAGGTGTCCGTGACAGTGAGAGGACCATGCTCCTTCAAAACGTCAAAAATAACTCTAGTGATGGTTTGTGTCTGCTCTGGTGGCGTTTTGAGTTCTATTGGTTTCATCTTTGGCTTTGGTTTCTTGGCAATGTATCTAATTGCAGTCGCAAACATGATGACCTTCTACTCCAGTTTCCTAGCAGTAACACTATAAACCCAGTTTCAATAATCTGTCTTCATTCCTGCAGCCGACATCAGTCAGCTTCTGGATAGAGGGGTAGAAACACATCTAAAATACTACAAAAGTTTTTCGCATTTGCATAATAAGTGAACGAGCCCAGAAGAACACAAACAAATTTGATGAAAAGAACTCGTTTAATTGGATAATATTTTTTGGCCAACAGATTTAGACAATTGTTTTTCTTATTGAGACGGTTTTTTGAACAAGAATTGCAACTGTGCAATTATATCATAATGACATGACTGTAATGACTAATGCTCAATATTGGGTAATATGGATTACCCAAGGGTTTTGAAGAGAATTGGAGGAAACGGGTCCTCCTCTCTTGGTAAGATCTTCAAAACAATACAAGCCATAAATAGTTGATGAGTAGGTCGCTAAAACTTTCCTGACGTATATAAATTATCACTGCACTAGTACATTATATCAAGCTTAATCTCCAGAATTCTATCATACAATTGTAAACCCGAACCTCATGATCTAACATATCCTGATAAATATAACCATTCATCTACAAATTCATCAGAACCACAACTACATCGAGACCACTAATTGGCTATACTTCAAGGAAAAATGGGGCAAACATTACCTCGAGTCTTAGCCCATTTCCAGCCCTCTACTCAATTTTCCACTTATGAAGCTTCGTTTGCTATGTGCATGTGGAGTAAGAAGAAGAAAAAAAGGAAAAAAAAATGAATAAGCAAAAAGCGAACAATGCTCAATCAAGGTTTGAACACACCACCTCTTAAACGGAGTACCTAACACCTCACAACTGGGCTAGGAATCATTTCTTGCACATTATCGACATATATTAAATATATACACAAGTAAATTTTTTTTTTTTTAAAGAAACCGGGGGTGGCACGTCCCACCTCGCCCCCCAACTGTGTTCCGCCACTGGGTAAGTGGCCGTGCAAATCAGTTTGTTCATGAAAGCTTTCTCCCCCCTTACCCATTTCCGTCCAAAAAATCATGAAGCGCGATTCAGAAATGCCCTACTCAAAACAACTTAAAGATATGAGTGTTTCAAACAAATTTTCGGGAACAGGTTTATAGTCAGGACATGTGGGGCGTAGGGAGCCAACTTCAGTGGGCCAGTTTCACTCCGTCCGCCGGAGCAGGTTTAAAGTCCGGACACGTACTATAATCCTAATCCGTCGGGTTGAAGGATGCTATGGTCCACATCATGAAAGACCCTCCCACCGCCCCCCCAAGAGGACCGGCTTCACGTATACGGAGACGGTTACTAAATTTCCGTCGACTCTCCCTCTGGGAGTTACGTTGAATTTGGTCCAACGATCTCTGCACCCGTGAAGCTCCTATGAAGCTATTATGGATACTGAACGGGTGCAGAGCGAAGTTGAGGACTGGCAAATACAAGGGTGTAGTTGTCCCAATGTAGCTATTGTGAAGTTACTTTCTTCAACCAAAATGTACATATGTAATATTGTTGACATGTAAAAAAAAAGTGTTAACTGTTGCACAGCAAAAAAAGGAAAAAAAAAAAACAGTAGTGTAACGAGGGGGGGGGGGGGCAGCATTGCGCTACATGTACCCTTAGCGCGATCGATAATTGCGCCTGTAGTATTTCGTGCGGTTGCAGTGGAATATACTCCGTAGTTGGTTGGACTTGGCACTTAATGCAAGCTTGTAGCCCGATCTGTGATTGCGTTTCGGGCTAACGCAATGGGAAATCGCGCTTTATGAATTCTATATACACACACCCTTGCCCTTCCCTGCCCATTCAGTTTGCTTCTTCAACAATGAGGCAAATTCATTTTATTTGTTTATCTCCTACTTTTCTCCGGGAACATGGGATTTTTATAATTATGAGTGTTTGCGATAAAAATTTGGGAGTAGGTTTATAGGTGGGAGTCGTGGGACATATGGATCCTAAGGACCCAATTTTCATGAGAGCAACAAAGATTAAGGTACCGGGACTAGCTTATCGGGTGAAACACGCCCTATAAGCGGTAGGCATCCGGTTGCGTGACGCCATTGCTTTGTCAAACGAAGAAGCTGGATCCACATGCAGGGGCGGACCCAACAGGGGTCACGCGGGGGCATGTACCCCCACTGACCCCGCGCAACACTCAAAAATAAAAAATCATATTATATATTTAGCATAATTATGCAATATAACGCGATTTTTAACATTCACACTCATATATATCTCAAAATAAAAATGTAGAATTAATTATGTGCTCATTTTCTGTTCATTTTTTTATAAGATGTATGCATTATAGACATTATAGTTCATAATAAATGTCTTAATTTAGCAAAATCGTTAACTAGAAAAAAATTGCACGATTATAATTACTAAGGTGCCACCATTGGGTTGGATTCCTGGGTCCGCCACTGTGCACATGAGGCAAGTTGGACGACTGGGCATACTCGGAGGGTATTACGATTTCACTAATATCTTTCCCTATGAGTTCACCGAAAAATGGAGAGTACTTCGCCGAAAAACTCGAAGTGCGAAGCTGCTGCAGCTGAAAGTTTCCCCTCTTGATGAGCTAAAATAGCTAAAAAGGCTGTATAACTAAGCTGTTGTTTTTGCTTTAAGAGAGAATTCTTGCTGAATTATCAGGCTGAGGAAAAGCCACGAATTTGCACACGACTCCTCCAGTTCACTCTTCATGTATATAATTGTCATTCCAGTAAGAGCAAATTGAGTCAAAATTTGAGAAAAACTCAATTCGTGTATTAGCAATCACAAGGCACAAATTTTACCAACGAAATAGGTAACCCCCGCCCCTCTTTGTAACCGTCAAATGGGTTTGGGTTTGAAGCTCCAGCAACTTGATACAACAGGTAACCCTCTATCTCTCTCATTAAAAAATGGGGATGGGTTCGGGTTTGGGTTTGTCCATCATTTGGGAAAAAAATGGGTACACCCAAAATAGGGAGAAATTTGGGTTATGCATTGAAGACGAATTTTAGATGTTTTTCCCCTAAATTTGAGTTTCATTATTAAAATGAGTCAAGATTGGAGATACAGTCTTGTTGCTTAAACTCCCTCCAGTTTTGATAAATTTTCGAAATAAACATATACGATTGCCCATCGCCAACATCTTCTGCTCTCTCTGTCTCTCTCTCAGTGCAATGGTTGCCGCGTCTCACAAACTCCACGCGCAAACAGCTTTTTGATGACTATTTTGCCGAATCTTCTGTATTCCATTCGTATTATTTTCGAAGGAGGTTTCGAATGAGCCATTCTCTTTTTCGAAGCAGCCTAGCAACATGAACCATAGAATCAGTGACCCCTTTGAATTTAGTTCAGGTTCGTGGCATGTGGATATATCTATGCAAACAGTTCTAGCAAGCTACTATCCCAGAGAATGCTCGCACGGATTAGAGAATGTTGTAACGGGAAGAAACAAAACAATACACATGTACCAGCATATGTATCTAGAAAACATGGAATCGATATTTCTGATCTCACTCAGTAACTTTATCAAACAGTTGGTGAGCTGTTTTCTCCAACAAGTGTGTTCATATACATGACTCCTAACAAAAGCTCTATTCTTATCTAAGAAAAAATTAGCAGGTATTTATGCAAGAAGAGGGCGTCCCCACTATCTCTCAGTTCAATTGGTTCATATAGAGTTTAACGTTTTTATTTATTTATCCAAATGCAGATTTTCATGCTGATGCTTACCATATTTCAAGCCCTAACACAACAATCATGGATTATTAGTACCCTGATATCTCTACCAAACTCACACACAAAAACAACAAAAAATAGGGATTCATACCTGTTTAGTAGCAGAGAGCTGTAGGGATGAGAGAAAACCAGACTGCATAAAGCGTACAGAGAGAGAGACGAGATAGCGCGGGAGAGGGAAGCGCGAAGCAGTAGCGAAGCTGCTGTAGCTGAAAGTTTCCCCTCTTGGTTAGCTAAAATAGCTAAAAAGGTTGTATATTTAAGCTGCTGTTTTTGCTTAAAAAGAGAATTCTTGCTGAATTATCAGGCTGAGGAAAGCCACGAATTTGCACAGACTCCTCCAGTTCACTCTTCAGGTATATAATTATCATTCCAGTAATAGCATCACCGGCCCTGGCCCTTTTTTCTATCCAAATTGAGTCAAAATTTGAAAAAAACTCAATTCGGGTATAAACAATCACAAGACACAGATTTTACCAATGAAATAGGAAACCCCCGCCCCTCTTTGTAACCGTCAAATGGGTTTGAGTTTGAGTTTGAGTTTGAGTTTGAGTTTGGGTTTCGAAGACGGGAGAGTAGGATCTCTTTTTATTTTTGTACATCTATAAAGTTGGAAGTAAATATTGTATGAAAAAGTCAAAAAGGTTATAAATTCTATTAGGTAGCTTTGTCTAACTTTTCATTTATGAGGCCCAGATTTTTATTACGTAAATCTGTCTATAAATAGACAAGACCTTCTCAATTGTAAAGCATGTACAAAGTCACATATCTTCCTACATAATAATATTTTTCACTTTCCTTCCCAACTTTTCAATTTTCTTTGTTATCTTTTGTTACTGGTATCAAAGCTCTTGATACAACAAGTAACCTCTATCTCTCTCATTAAAAAATAGAGATGGGTTTGGGTTTGGGTTTGTCCCTCCTTTGGGAAAAAAATGGGTACACCCAAAATAGGGAGAAATTTGGGTTGCATTGAAGACGAATTTTAGGTGTTTTTGCCCTGAATTGAGTTTCAGTATTAAAATGAGTCAAATTGGAGATACAGTCTTCTTGTTTAACTCCCTCCGGTTTTGATAAATTTTCGAAATAAACATATATGATTGCCTATCGCCAACATCTTCTGCTCTCTCTCTCTCTCTCTCTCAGTGTAATGGTTGCCGCGTCTCACAAACTCTACTCGCAAACAGCACGAAGCTCCTCCTTCATTCCCATCTCTCAACATTATCAACACACTAACAAGCAGCTCTTAGAATCCAGAGTCATCTCTGTACTTGACGACTGCAAAAATCTCCACCAAATCAAACGAGTCCACGCCCAAATCATTCGCTATGGCCTCGACCAATCCAGCTTCCTTCTCACCAAGCTCATTCGCATGCTCACCAAACTAAATGCCCCAATGGACCCATACCCACGCCTCATTTTCCAACAAGTAAAACAACCCAACCCCTTTCTATGGACTTCGTTAATCCGTGGTTACTCCCTTCAACGACCCTTGTTCGAGTCTATACTTCTTTATAATTCTATGAGAAGACATGGGACTGGTCCTGTCTCGTTTACGTTTTCTGCCCTGCTCAAGGCTTGTACTGCTGCTCTTGATGTTGGTTTGGGCAGGCAAATACATGCCCAGACGATTTCTATTGGTGGGTTTGCATCTGATTTGTACGTTGGTAATACTATGATTGATATGTACGTGAAATGTGGGCTTTTGGATTGTGGGCGTAAGGTGTTTGATGAAATGCCGGATAGGGATGTTGTTTCGTGGACGTCGTTGATTGTTGCGTATGCAAAGAGAGGAGATATGGAGTCTGCTGGTGGGTTGTTTGATGAGTTGCCTACAAAGGATATGGTGGCATGGACAGCAATGGTCACCGGTTTCGCACAAAATGCTAGGCCCAGGGAGGCGTTATCTTTTTTCGAGAGAATGGAGAATGCGGGGATTGAAACGGATGAAGTTACGTTGGTTGGTGTCATATCAGCTTGTGCTCAACTGGGTGCAACTGAGTATGCCAATTGGGTTAGGCATGTTGCTGAGAAATCTGGGTATGGGCCGGCCAATAATGTTGTCATCGGGTCTGCATTGGTAGATATGTACTCCAAGTGTGGGAATGTGGAGGAGGCTTTAAAGGTCTTTGATAAAATGAGAGAGAGGAATGTATTCTCTTATAGTTCAATGATTGTCGGGTTCGCAATGCATGGGCGTGCCAATGCTGCAGTTCAGTTGTTTCATGAGATGATGAAGACGGATGTAAGGCCAAATGGTGTTACTTTTATAGGGGTGCTCACAGCTTGTAGTCATGTCGGTATGGTTGATCATGGTAGGCATTTGTTTGGTATGATGGAAAAATCTTATGGTGTTACACCAACTCCAGATCACTATGCTTGCATGGTTGATCTCCTTGGGCGAAGTGGGTGCTTGGAAGAAGCCCTTGAGCTTGTCAGAACTATGCCAATGGATCCCCATGGGGGTGTTTGGGGAGCACTGCTTGGAGCTTGTCGCATCTATGCGAATCCTGATGTTGCAGAGATTGCTGCTAGCCACCTATTCGAGCTTGAACCTAATGGCATTGGAAACTACATCTTGCTTTCCAACATATATGCTTCAGCAAGAAGGTGGGACGATGTTGCAAGGGTAAGGAAATTGATGAGGGAAAAGGGTTTGAAAAAGAATCCTGGGAGTAGCTGGGTTGAAGGAAAGAAAGGAGAAATACAAGAGTTCTTTGCTGGTGATATGACCCATGTGAAATCTAGAGAGATTAGGCAGGCATTAGAGGATCTTGTTAATAAATTACAATTACATGGGTACAAACCAAACCTGACTTGTGTTCCTTATGATCTGAGTGATGAAGACAAGAAGCGCATACTATTGACTCATAGTGAGAAGCTCGCTTTGGCGTTTGGGCTGCTCTTTACGAGTGCTGATTCCACCATTAGGATTATGAAGAATCTCCGAATTTGTGAGGATTGCCACTCGGTTATGTGTGGTGCATCTCGGATAGCAAGCAGGGAGATTGTAATTAGAGATAACATGAGGTTCCACCATTTCAAAGATGGGAAGTGCTCTTGTGGAAATTTTTGGTGATTGAAGCAGGGATATCATTATTGTCAATATGTAATTCTAACTTACAATTAACACAAATTATCACAGTAAACAGCCTTTTCACGATACAATAGCTGTGTAAATTCTTACCGGGAAGATATGGAACGACAAATGACATTCCAATATTATCGGCAAGTTTGCTTTCTCTTGGGACGTAACTCATAGGATGGGATGCATCAGTGGCAGTATCAATCAGGTATCATACTGTACACTTCTACGTATCATGCTATACAATTCAGTTTCTCCTTTGCTTTCTGTCTATATTGGATAGATGATGTTCTTTGCGGAAAGACATTTCCATAGGATCATTTCGGTAAGTAGTAACTATTGCTCGCTCTCGCATGCTCTTCATATGGGGCTTCAAACGAGCCGATCCAAGCTTTTGTGTGTGTGTGTGTGTGTGTTTGATAAGAAAATATATTTTATTATCTTGAGTGAGATCACGACAAACTAATAAGTATTTGAAGAAAAGAACATCATAGTTGAGGATGAATATCCCAAAAATATGGCACAAGAAACCAGGCCAATCATATGCTTTTCTAAACCTTAATGGAGTTGGTAAGAAACTAACAACCAACAACCATTACATGTAAGACTTGGATGAAATATACCACAACAAAATAACACAACATAAAAGAACATACAAAACCAGAGGACTCCTCCACCGCTTGAGAGGAACCAGCTTTATTCAACCCAACACCCAATTAAGCCAACAACTTGCATCCTTTTAAACTCCCCCCAAAGTTCAATGGAAAATTTCAGCGGTAACTAATACTTTTCTGCAGGCACCATGATTTTAAACTACCCTGTTTAGAATTTGACCACTTTGATTCCTGAGAACCACAAGCTACACAATGCTGTGAAAAGTTAGTTTCCCATACCACTCCAAAGCTCTTAAATTTCAGGTAAAAATCTTCAACCCTATTTTCCTCTCCCTTTTCCAGACTGAATCTGCTGTCTTTAGAGCTAGTCAAGTATGATTACCCTGAAATAGGAGGGTATAATATTGTGGTCTTGTTATGGGCCAAGCTGTCAATAAAATCCCTCTTGATTCTCAACCAACAGAAATAGAATATGAAAATCCATCTTCGTAATCAACCGATTGGCATCGTCGTCAGGTGGATCCTTGTCAACGGCCAGGTCATACTCATCATCGACCTCCTCTTCTCCATTGCTATAATACTCTCTTGAGTTTGAAGAAAAATCCACTCTCACCAGAACACATCATTTACATTCACAAGCCAGTTTCATGAAGGTTTTTACCACCAACTGCTCCTCCACAACTCTGATTGGATATAGTTTACCATTTGACTTCACATTTATCACCTAATTGATAACCTCCAAAATCTTGGAATAAATCTTAATCTTTCCTGCATTAAAAGATAAACTTTTAGAGGTTGGATGAGCAAGAGTTATAATTCAGCCCATAACTTCCCCATTCTGAAAAAGGTTCCAAGTTCCAACTTCTACAAATTTAGGGGAACTTCATAGCTATTAATACCGTAAAAATTCATCATGGGTTCTGCTTTCCATTGGTTAACCTCCACAAAGCAACTTGTGAACCAACTCAGTTTACCCCTTTTCAATCATGGCTTCCATGTCATCTTTGGAGGAAAATGTTAGGACAAGCTGATTGATTTCACCAATCTCAGAAATGGAAATGTTGTTACCGAACTCCTTTGTAACCACTCAGCTTTAGTTTGTTTTGGCTTGTTTATAGAAAATTTATTGAGTTTGTGCTCGAGCCAATGAAAATTTAAGGAGTCAAGCTAGAGCCGAGGTGGCCTGGGTTTGAGTCGAGCTTGAGCTAGTGTACAAGTCAAACACGAGCCCAAGAATTTGACATTGAGAATGCTTATATACCATTTTAAAGCTACAAAGAAAATCAAATATCTTCGCAAAAGACAAAATCTATTGTCATTTTACGTGGATTGTACCTCTTGATATGGTTTTTTTTGGTAATTTACGTTTCTACTTCTTCGTTACGTGTTTGGCTGTTGGATATAATACCAGTACTGTGCATACAATTCACTATACATAGGGTATGTACAGGAGCTGGGCTTGGCCGAGCCGAGCTCGAGTGCATATAATACAGATACTAAATGTTTAATTTGATGTATATAGTGTATATAACTGATCTGAGCTCTCTTCCACTCGAGCTCGGCCCGTTTAGTAATCGAGCTTGAATATTAGTTTTAACACCAAAAAATAACACCCAATTTAGAAGTGCCACTTCGCGGCTATTTCTTTCAAGTTGGGTTTGGTTTGTGAAATTTGAGGCCCAAGTGAAGCGAGATGCACTAAATAGTTTGCCATTGGGATCATGGTTATTGGGCCCGTTTGCTTTGAATTAATAATGGGCCAAGCAATTCAGATTGGGATTAGTTCTAGGGAAAATTGGTAGGCTCTATATTTCAGAGAGTTGGCCTTAGTTCGTGGAGAGGTGGTTACAGTGAAGCCCATGTTCCTTGAAGTGTTGTCAGTGGGCTGTTTCTTCAACCATTGTTTGACTCCAAACAAGGTTATTCAACCGCTATTTTGAGTCAGTCAACGTGGGAAGTGCTGAGGCAGTGAAGGAGCAGAATTACAGGCCCGAATCGGGTTTACTTGGCCCATAAATACAAGGTTCAAAGGCAAAATCCGGGCTCCTACGCCAAGAATCCAGCATTCACTTGAATTGGTCCAGCACCATTAGTTCTTCAGTTTCCTTGTTCAGTTACTCAACCCGTATGAGTTTGGATCCAGTTTTAAGCCTAGTTAGTCTAGCATTTTCCATGTAACTACTAATTTAGCTCCATTTCCATTTCCACATTGCCTTTGTTGTTTCCATCGTAATGAAGTTACCTCTTCTTGGTTTGTGTTCAATTCCTTAGTTGTTCTTGGACATTTACTTAGTTTCCATTTGTCAACAACGGTTGACAAATATTGAAGTCCTCTTCGTTGAGGCAAAGCAAGAACCACCTTGTGGCCCAAGCCCCCTAGGTCACACACAACCATTACATTAGAAATCAGATCAAGGAGCTCATGCCTACTCAAACATTGGATCGTATTTCGGTCCTAGCACACACACAATCAACCGCTTACGCCTTTGCCACAAAGGAGGATAACAATAAGGCTCAAGCTCATTATCCAAGTTAAATAAAGGAGTTCGAATGATCCGTTAACGAGCTATTCACAAACAGTTCGGTGCGTCTGCAGCCCTATCCTCTTATATGATTGGCGTGAGGAGTGAACAGTAAAAAAAGAACCTCAGAGGATATAGTTGATATGCCTAACCTACTGTCTGCTAGTAGCATTTGGATGCTTCTTAATTACTTGTATTTTGTATTCCAAAGCTTTGATAACTTGAACTCTTAATTACATAATTTGGGTCCACTGTGAATTTTATTTATATTTTGGACTGTCCAACGAAAGGGCATATCATATATTGATGACAGCTGTGTCTGGTATCACACTGTATCACGGCTGCTTTGACTTGGTCCTTTGTTATTAGTTGAGCAAGTAGAAGGCCTGCAGATAATCAGCATTAGAGGGAGGTCCACTCCATCTAACAATAGTTTCAGCTCCAATGCTGTTTCTTTGGAAGAATGCTGGTGCTGACATTCTCACTTTTGCTGCTAGAGAGCGTTCTTCGGGTAAGCTCAAATGTGTCTAAAGTGCGTTGGCAAAACTATTACTTATTTGTTTTATGATTTTGTGATTTTCGCTCTCATTAGTCTGGTAAGTTTGAATTCTATGAAGGTTGTGGAGGAAGGAAAGATGGAAGGACCTCTCGAGAATCAGTGCTCTCCTGAATCTCCCTCCCCCTTCTGCCAATGTCCAATCACTTGCGCAAAGTTTTGCCAGAAAGGGCCCATCACTTGAGACTTGGTCACTCTCTCAGGTTGGAGAAGTTAAATTAAGTTATTAGTATATATTTGGTATACTGCCAATGTCCAATCACTCGCGCAAAGTTTTGCCAGAAAGGGCCCATCACTTGAGACTTGGTCACTCTCTCAGGTTGGAGAAGTTAAATTAAGTTATTAGTATATATTTGGTATACTTTTTTATTAGAATGAAAGTTTAAATTGTTTGGGTAAATAAGTTGTACCATAACGTTTTCTATTAGAATCCCAGTAGCACGTGGGAACTCGAAAGTCTTGAAAGATTACTGGTTGAAAATATAAAGAAATTAGAAAAGATCGCGGTATTAAGAAAATCGGAGATCTTAGCTACCATATCAGTCTCACTATTTGAAGTATAATCTCGGTTTCTTTGAGTTTTTATCATGGATATAAACCGTGATAGAAAGTGAGGATAAACAATCACACCTCCATCGACTAAGGTTTCATAACCACGATTAATAGCAAAAGATTGCGGTGGGAGTATAAGCAAAAACTGTGATCCTTAGTGTATCTTCTTTGGTAATTCTTTTGAATAATCGATCTTCTTTCGTTGTTATAATGGTTTATGTGTCAAATGGGCATTTGAATAAAGTGTAGTTTTTTACCCTTCGTCTTTTAAACAATCAGCTTATTCAAACAGTTTTTACTACATCAGTTGTAACTTGTAGGAGGAAGTTGTACAAAACGCGCACAGAACAAAGAAACAAGAAGCACCTCATTTAAGCTTCACCAGACACAAGTATAGAATGATAGTGTTGGACTTGTTCATATTTCCATAAGTCTTCTACTAAAACAGCATTTGGTCGTGCCCAACTAGACATAGAAGAATATTGCACACCCTTACATGTCACAAATTTAGAAGAGTTAGCACTCCATATCCTATTGCCGAGGTGGAATTATCATATCTGATGCATAGCTTTCAATTTTTATTTTTTGTAATTATTTCTACCCCGTTCCTTTAGCACAAAAGCAGTCCCATATATAGCGTGAATAGAATCTTAAGAAGTGATTGCTTGAGTTTGCCCATGCTTGCCATCCTGGTTCTGCTTTGTCTATTTTATTAGCCATCTGGCCTTTTTGTTTGTATACATGATGTATTTGAAGTCTGCCCACAAAAAAAAAAAAAAAACTCGTGGACTAATTATGACCTAATTGAAGATAAGGTCAAGAGAAGACAGATAGGTCCTACTTCACCGGCTTGTAAGCAGAGCCATGTATTTGGATTGTTCAAGGATGGGACCAAGTCATCCATGTTACTTGCAGCCACAAGAATTAGGAAGAGAGGCTAATCAGCACTCCATATGAAACCCAAATTACATTTAAATTACATGTCCATATGTTTGTTTTTTGTTTCAAATGTATAATGGCCTAATGGGTATGGAACTGATAGTGTACGGCAAGGTGGAATACAAATTTGTTCTGCCAGAAAATTGATAAGATCATATGAGCTTACTTCTCGTTTTATGCAGATTACAAATCTTTTGAATTGTACTTCATTGGTCCGGGTCTCATGGATAGGTAAAGAAGCTGACAAATGGACAGCTACGAATTTCCATCCAAACCTACCTTCGGAAACTTAGCTTACGTGCAGGTGACGTAAACTCTTTCTTGTAAACTCGTCGCCACACTTTTATGTTGTGTTTGGATCATGAACTTGTGGATGGAAGTACTATAAATAGTATAGGGAATCAGAGAAACAAATAAATTTAGCCTCTCCGTCTCATTATCTTCTTGGGTTTTCCAGCACATTTCTTTTCCCTTCATTCTTTTGGTTTATTTTGTGTGTGTTAGTTCAATGTGAATACTAATGTTATTTGGGAGAAAGAGAAAGAAGTGTAAGGGTGTTAATTAACCCTAACATGTGAGAGTTTTATTTATATTATCACTCACCACATTACATGACATAATTAAACGATGTGGGACAAACACATAAACTAAACATAAACTATTCTAACACTCCCCCTCAAGCTGGAGAGTAAATATCAATAAGTCCCAGCTTGTCGCAAAGTAACTCCAATCGTGGCTTGAACAACGGCTTAGTAAACATATTGGCTAACTGGGCACTGGTGGATACAAACGAAGTATCAATGACTCCACTAGTCAACTTTTCTCGTACAAGATGACAATCTACTTCAATGTGTTTGGTCCTCTCATGAAACACTAGACTGGATGCTATATGGATTGCAACTTGATTATCACAGTATAGATTCATAGGCACCTGCACAGGGAACCCTATCTCTTCAAGAAACGAACGTACCCACACAACCTCACATATTGTGTGAGCCATAGCTCTATACTCTGCCTCCGCACTAGACCGTGCAACTACCGTCTGCTTCTTACTTTTCCAATTAACAAGATTTCCACCAAGGAAGATACAATATCCTGTAGTGGATCTCCTGTCAGATGGTCCTCCTGCCCAATCAGAGTCAGTGAAAGCCTCAACACGCAAGTGCCCACTTGCTCTATAAAACAGGCCACGTCCTGGATGGGCTTTGAGATACTTCACAATTCTTAGAACAGCTTCCCAGTGTGGAAGGCGTGGAGCTGACATAAATTGGCTAACCAAGCTAACTGCAAATGAGATATCTGGACGAGTAACGGTAAGATAATTCAGCTTTCCCACCAAGCGAAGATATTGATCAGGACTAGAAAGCAACTCCCCTTGATCAACACACAGTTTGACGTTAGGGTCTATAGGAGTCTCAACAGGCTTTGACCCTAGTAAACCAGTCTCATCTAAATATCCAACACATATTTCTGCTGCGATAGATTACCACCATCCTTAGACCGCGCTACCTCAATACCCAAGAAATATCTCAACTTGCCCAAGTCTTTGGCATGAAACTGACACTGTAGAAAAAGCTTCAACTCACCAATACCTTTTTGATCATCACCAGTAATAATAATATCGTCTACAGAGACAATCAATAATATTTTCCCTCGGTCAGATGTGAGAGAAAAAACAGAATGATCAGAATGGCAAGGCTTCATACCAAATCGCAAGACAGCATCACTAAACTCCCCAAACCAAGCCCTCGGAGATTGTTTAAGCCCATAAAGAGCTTTCCAAAGGCGACATACCTGAGAAGACTCCCCCGAGCAACAAACCCTGGTGGTTGCTCCATATAAACCTCCTCAACAAGATCCCCATGCAAGAAAGCATTCTTGACATCCAACTGAAACAAAGGCCAGCCAAGATTGGCAGCAAGAGAGAAAAGAAGCCGAACAGAGCCAAGCTTGGCAACCGGTGAAAATGTCTCTACATAATCGACACCATAAGGCTGGGTGCCCTTGGCAACAAGATGGGCTTTGTAACGCTCAACAGTCCCATCAGGATGATATTTCACAGTGAACACCCAGCGACACCCAACAGTAGTCTTGCTAGGAGGAAGAGAGATCAACGTCCAAGTATGGTTGCTATGAAGAGCAGACATCTCCTCCTCCATAGCTTGCCGCCACTCAGAAAATGACAAGGCTTCCTGAACAGTGTTAGGGACAAAAACAGAAGAGACAGAAGCAACAAAAGCACGAAGGGAAAGATGATCATAAGAAACAAACTGAGCAATAGGATTACGTTTACCTTTATGGAGGGCAATTGGTAAAGAATCTGGGAAGGAAACCAAATCAACAGACGAAGAATCAGGGGATGAGACCGGATCTCGCAGCGGAGGAGAAGATGGAGCAGAGAGCGGAAGCAGAGCCGGTGCATCTCTAGGACGCGAACATAGACCTTCAATGGTGGAGGAGGTGTGGCAGGTGTTGGGGGGGGGGGTGGTGGTACGGGTTCCTGAAAAAGCATGTAGTCTGAGTAGTCCTCGGAGGGAGGAGTAGGGGCGGTGGGGGTAGGGCTAGCAAAATACGGTACACACTCATGAAAAGTCACATCAACACACAAACTGACGACGAAGTGTTGGAGAATAACACTTATATCCCTTTTGAGTATGGGAATAACCCAAAAACACACACTTGATGGACCGCGGATCAAGTTTATCCCGATCAGGGTGCAATTCATGAACATAACACGTACATCCGAAAACTTTAGGAGGAATGGAATAAAGTGGGCGATCGGGACACAGTAAAGCATATGGTATTTGACCTCCTAAGACAGTAGAAGACATCCTATTAATAAGGTAGCCATCAGTAAGAACCGCATCACTTCAATAAGATTTTGGAACATTCATTTGAAACAAGAGAGCACGGGTGACCGCCAATATGTGTCCCAATTTGCGGTTCAACAACTCCATTCTGTTGTGGAGTTCGACCACAAGAGGACTGATGTAAAACCCCATGTTCATCCAAAAATTGTGATAGAGCATTACGAAAATATTCACGAGCATTATCAGAACGAAAAATGTGAATAGCCACACCGAATTGTGTTTTATTTCCTCGTAAAAAGATTTAAAAATAGAGTACAACTCGGAACGTCTTTGCATAAGATAAATATAAGTAGCCCGAGAGTAATCATCCACAAATACCACAAAATATTGAAAGTGAGATCGTGACGGAACACACATAGGACCCCAAACATCTGAATGCACTAAGTGAAAAGGACTTGACACGTGACGTTCTTCCCTAGGGGAAAAAGACACACGATGATGTTTACTAAACTCACACACTTCACATGATAGTGACTCAACACGACGACACAACGAGACCCATCCGTTTGAGGTTCTGAAGAGACGGATGACCGAGACGACAATGATACTGGTTAGGTGAAACTGTGGATTGGAATGCAACAGAGGTAGATTGCTCGCCATCCATAAAGTAGTAAAGGCCACCACGTTCAACTCTGCCACCAATCTTCTTCAGGCCACCACGTTCAACTCCGCCACCAATCTTCTTCCCCGTTGTGAGATCCTGAAAGACACAAGAATGAGGAAAGAAGGTCACTGAACAGTTTAAAGCTTTGGTAACCTTACTAATAGACATGAGACTAAAAGGAAAGCGAGGAACATGTAAAACAATATCTAAAGAGAGAGATGGATTTAACACGAGAAGATGTTCCAGAAGGACGACAATCAGACATGATAGTAGAGATACCAGTCATATGATCGAAAGCACCAGAATCAATGACCTAAGGAGTATGAGAAGCAAGATAAGCAGATGGTGGACCTTTCTGAGCAAGCGTAGCAGTGGAGGCAAATGTCAGAGTAGAACGGTAGTGCTGAAACTGCTGATACTCATCCTCTGGAATGGTAACTACCCGAGGGGTGCTGCTAGAAGAAACCTGTGAACCATCATCCTCTGAAACTGTGACCTGGTGAGCAGTTGGGTGACCATGGAGATCCCAACAATAGTCAATAGTATGATTATCAGCTTTGCACCAAGTGCAGTGTGGAGGTACTTTCCCACGGCCTCGACCACCTCCTCCTGGTGCATGACCTCCACGGCCAGAATCACGACTAGAACCTCGACCCATATCACGACTAGAACCACCATGACTGGAACCCCCTCGGCCTGAATCACAACCGGACCCACTACGACTTCCTCCCCCTGATGTTGAGCCACCACGAGGATAACCACCACGAGACACTGTAGAGACTAAAGCTGATCGGTCAGAAGATAACTGAGAAGCAGGCATAGAACCAATGTCAGAATTAGTGGCCTGACGGATACAATTGAAAACCTCACCGAGAGCTGGTATTGTCCGTTCTCCCAAAATCTGCGAACGGACTGAATCATAGGTAGGGGAAGGTAAACTGGACAAAAATCGAGCAACAAATAGAGACTGTCGCTGGCGCTCCATAACTTGAATATCATTGGAAATGGGCTGAGCAATCTTGATCTGCTCGCAAAGACCACAAAACTTAGCATAATGAGTTTCCAAAGATTGCTCACCCATGGATAGAGAGAAAAACGCCTGATGAAGATCATATGTCTGACGAAGATTGTTAACCCCATAAAACATCTCCTGTGCCTGTCTCCATACAAGCTTTGCTGTGGGTAAAAACATTAGAGGACCACTAATCTGGGGCTCCATAACATTCCATAAGTCGGAGCGAATGTGAGCATCCGCAGATTTCCATGCACATATGTTGAACTAGTTTCCACAGGAGGATCATCAGTGAGCCAGACTCACCCTCATAAAAGACTTCAACAGCCTTGGCCAAATAGCATAATTCTTATCATTCAAAACGATGGAGGTAATAGGCCTCCTGTCACGATATTGAGAAGACGAACCAACAATAGTAGAAATAGTACGAGAAACAGTACTAGACTTAGATGCCATTGCGTATAAATCAACTCCACTGAAGCAACCAAACAACCAGATCACTGCGCAATAAATAGAGTAAACAAGAACTGATAATAATACTACCACCAAAATCAACCACCGTAACAACACCAATAGTCAAATCCAACATAGTAGATCCGCAACAATGGCCATTAAACCGCATGATATAGTAATCCGACAAGAAAATCATGGAAAATATTTACCAAGATGCGAAAAACTTCACAGAAGCATAGTCAAACAGAGAACAGCAGTAACCAGCAACATGAAACCGCAACAAAGTGGCCAATAGCTTCAACAAGTACTTGAAGATGACCGGCAGTACTGGGTGATGAAATCTCGAGCACGAATAGTGATCTCGAGCACTAGCTGGACAATCTACCAAAGCTGAACAAGAGTTGAAAAGACATATCTAGAACTCTCGAACACCATGGATGGGTTTCGAGTGCCTAATAACAATCGACTGGATCTGACCACACTTGGATTACAGCCGTCGAGTTCTGGGTTGTTGATTACGAGATTGTTCGGGCATCAACAGAGGGTTTCCGGTACTGGATATGAACTGGGTATGAATTTTCGAGTGCAAGTGGTCGAAGTCTGAGATTGAAATCACCTGTGTGGGTTTCGAAATACACTGTGGGGTTCGAAAATCTCAGAGAAGCAGATTTTGAGTGATCTAGGGTCGCGTTTACGGTTTTCGAGAGGGAAACAGGTTTTATGAGACTCGGTTTAGGGTTTTCAGGTTCTGTGAGGCTCGGTTTTGGGGTTTTCAGGCGGCTATGGTTGGCGATGATGAGCCATTTCTGGAGCCAAAGTGTGAAGATATTTGCGCATCAGATATGGTAAAGTAAGCATTCATAATAGAAATATGGAGAATGAAATCTCTTTTTGGGCGGAATTTTTGCAGGAATTAAAGAGGGAAATCATGGGAAGGAAGACTTTAGAACAACAACTACTATTTCAAAAAATATGACCAATTGAGTAGAACTCCAAAGAAATGCATGTTCTTTCCTGCAAACAAGAATGGATTAGAGGATGCTGCATTTCGACTTTGTAGCTCAGATAAAACTGATGTACCAGCTCTTCCCAGAGGACACACCACTGGCCTAACATACTAATTCAACTGGAAAGAAGTGGAACAACATTTCCGGTCTCTGCCAATTAATATACGACTCCTACTATACGAAGCTACTGAAATTTTGTTGATGTTTGCGAGGAATGGGGCACTCTTGCCAAGAGATAGGTTTCATTGCTATGGAAGGTATATAACTCCCAAGCTTTGGCCTGCTTGGAAGAATCTATTATCTTCCTACTGAAAAATCGAGACATGGTGATGCATCACAAAGATCACATAGAAAAGCTTCTTCATATGTTGTCATGTCGGTCATAAACAGAAAAAAGAGAGAAGAGATTGTACTTTCGTCTCGTTAGAGGATAATGTCTGGGATGAATGTTCTCCCTCCATCTAAATGGTGATGTATATCACATGGTAATATAATTGGTTCCATGTTAATCTCTTTAGTAGCTATGGAACAAAGGCTAAAAATCTAATTCTGTTATTCGGAGAGGATTTGATCGTTGTGGTTGATTAGTCCTTGGATGGGATGACAGGATATCAACTGCAATCGATGGATGCATGCATGAACATATTCCTAAACTGTGTCTGACTATTGATGCGTACATATCATTGTAAATTACTAAATTTACTTATCACAAAAAAATTCTCTAAAAAAGACAACCAACGGGTGTCAATTGTTGTGCGAAGCACGTCGCAGCCCACCTAGTTGTCATACCTTTACATGATAAGGGAGAAGGCCGGGCAGTGTTTCGTCTGCCACTTTGCCTTGCAGCCAAGAGCGGGCAGCTAGCCGGGCAGGTCTTCTGTTTCTCAATTTCTGTTCATCTTCTCCTTATTTTCCGCCTAAAGGAGTTCTGTTAATCTTCTCCTTATTTTCCGCATAACTCACATGG
Organism: Gaultheria prostrata; assembly: GCA_036023075.1. NCBI lineage: Eukaryota > Viridiplantae > Streptophyta > Magnoliopsida > Ericales > Ericaceae > Gaultheria > Gaultheria prostrata. The sequence goes on from JAXBDA010000962.1 coordinate 57,590, forward strand.
CTAGATGTACTCTGTCCCTGTTCTGTTGCTTTGGCTTGAAGGAAAACTGTCGGTGAAGCACTGTTGCTCGTCCTTCCATAAGTTCCATTGTACTTCGATTGGCGCTTGCTTGTCCTTTGTCTTTTGATTACTGTTGTAACGACCGGTATAAAAGGTCTGGTCGCAGAGGATACAAAGAATTAGTTCTTCGATTTCTCTGGTTTCGTTTTTCTTAGGGTAAGAGCGTCTGAAGAAGGAAGAAACCCCGTCGTTTCCCAGGTTTAATTTTAGGGAGATGGCGTGAGAAGATAGTTGGGAATTGACCGAACCCAAGCAAGAGCTTATAGCGATATAAACCTGACCAGCCCTACCTCAGGTGAACTTTCAAGTCCGCCTAACACCAATTTGCTTTACATATAAGTGCAGGCAACAATTGCTCTCCTTTTCTAATCCTTCCAGAGCGACTGTTTAGGATGTAGTACCTCTGGTGCATCTCTCTTACCCCTTCGATTTTGCTTTTTCAAATTGATTTTGGATTATGTTATTTTTGTGTGGTATGGGTTTCGATTTGAACTTTTGATTTCATTTTGCGACTTAGTTTTTGGGTTTGAATTTTACTGATTTGATTTCATTTTACAACCGTGAACTCCATTGGTTCGGCTTTCTATACGAGGTTTCTACTGCCGGCTGAGTTCGAAGGACGTGCAATTAGAACATATCTTGACTTAAATAGACAATAATGCCTGTGTACATGGAAGAGACAAAGAAGCCACATCCAAGAACTGCATCATTGAACACTCGAAGACTTGGCTCGGCTCGGCTCATTTGCGGCCTATTTATGAATAATTTTATGTAAATGAGTGCATGTTTATTTTGCTGTTGGTTTTCTTCGAGTTAAATTTCAATGTATAATATTGGCCGGCTTCTCCAAATATGACTATCCATGTCATTTGATTTCGCTGGAATGTTCACAGTTCCTAAACTTACTGGATTGGGTATTTGGATGCTAAGTCACCAGTTTGGGTGCCAACTTCTAAGAGGAAATCTAATGATTCTGCTTGAATATTGTAGGCCAGAAGATCTTCGAGTCCCATTTGAACGATTGAGTCTATAGAGGATATTTATCTGCCCAAGAATTACCACACAGGGTATGCCGACTTCCATCTATTTTATGTTGCCTTAATTGTTCGTAACTTTCTGGTCTTTGTAAGTTAAATGGTTTCTCCAAAGTTTTATGTTTACCTTCATTCATTGCATAACCAAAGATTAGGGCAGAAGAACTTTGGATTCATATATTACAAATTTTTATATTGTTACATACGGGAAGAGCTTACATCCAATTTTGAAAATACCTGAAAAATATGTGGAATTTTTTCCTTTTGCTTATATCTTGCAGCAACACTTTTTAGAGTTTCATGGCTTACAGGCTTAGTTGTTCCAATTGAAAATTTAGGGAACCACGAGGCTTCGGATTTGTGAAGTTTCGTTATCCTGAAGATACATCAGATGCAAAGGAACAATTAAATCGTGTAGTTATTGGAGGAAAGAGATTGGAATCGGTTTTGCTGAAGAGAACAAGAAGTCACTGTGACTTTGCAAAGCAGGAAAACAAAACTAACGTATTATTGCATTATGGAAGTCTGAACTATTACAAGAATAATAAAGGGGTTTTATAGGCTAACCCTAAAAACCTTAGAAAAATCCTAATAACACAAAAGGACTAAACTATCCTGAACATAAAAGATAAATAACAATTTAATTGAACCCCTAACAAATGGGAAACCCTAAATTATAATTCCTAAATTATACTTCACACCCCTCCTCAAACTCATGATGCGAAGCCGGAGAGCATCGTGAGTTTGCCAGGAAAGTAACGAAGCCAAACGGTGCAATAGGTGCCAAACCATTACCAATACCAATGCTGCTGCCACTGCCACTGCCAATAATCTACTGCAAATCATACTATGAATCAACTAATGCGAATCAACTACTGCAAAGCAACTGCTGCGAATCAACTACTGCGGAGGTGCTGAACAATGCAAATCGGTACAAAACTAGAACATTTGAATAGGAAGAAGAACTGATGCAGAAAATATGCAAAGAGGAGGAAGAACCAATGTTGAACAGAAGCCAACCAGATGCTAGATTGCCGATGCAAACAATACTAGAAGAAAGAAGAGATGCTAATTAATTTAAAACTAAAAGGCAACATAGATGCAGGAGGTGGCTGCTGCTGCAATGAACAGTGCAATTGTGATGAACAATTCGTATGAATGCCCGGCGGATGGCGGCGAGCCTCAGGCCGCCCTCCGAAGAGCGAATATCTGACATGCCTAGATCTTATTGCTCTGATACCATGTGACTTTGCAAAGAAGGAAAACAAAACCAACGTATTATTGCATTATGAAAGTCTGAAGTATTACAAGAATAATGAAGGGGTTTTACAGGCTAACACTAAAAACCTTAGAAAAACCCTAATAATGCAAAGGACTAAAATACCCTAAACATAAAAGATAAATAACGATAACCTTACTGAAACCCTAATAACACAAAATGACTAAACTACCCCGAACATAAAAGATAAATAACAATTTAATTGAAACCCTAACAGACGGAAACCCTAAATTATAATTCCTAAATTATACTTCACAGTCACCCCATGAAATGTGTAGGACTATGCGCCCATGGTCTAATGATGAGTTTGTTATTCTTCTGCTGTATCATCATTTGTTTTCCCCCTTTTGCAAACCTTATTTATCTTTAAACCAGTAGTTTATGACTGTGGTTGGCCTATTTTCCTGTATAGTGTAAGGGGAAGCTACAGGAGGCAAAGTCCAATGAGGTCACCTTCACCTAGATGCCGTCATCGCTGTCAGTTCATGTTTAAAACCAGTTCCATTTGTTGATACTTTGCGGATATGTGTTGCTTATGGCCTACACATTTCTCATAGTAACAGATTTACATTTAATATCCCTCCTTCATCTCATGACTGGAGGTGAGCTCCATATTACCTTTTCCTATGATAAATTTTTTTCCATGTTCTCTGTGACAGCTTACTCAGGCACCCTCCCCATCAAGAAGTGATTTAAGGTTTGGTTTCATTTCGTTTAAAAATAGGCCTAATTGCATGCCTTTTATTTACTATTCAGGATTCCTTGGCTTCCATTTCTATGTCACAAACTTCGTTGTGCTTTTTTGTGCAAATGTCATTTTAGTTCAATAAATGTTTGCCTTTCCCTTTTTTTTTTTTTTTTTGTTGTTCATACTCATACCATTTTCGGTTTTCAGTGGAGGTTTCATTTTAGTTCAATTAATGTATGCTTTTTCCTCTTTTTTAAATGTTCGTACGCATAGTATGTCTACCGAAAATATGAAATAACTACCTAAGTATATTGAAGAAAGAGTGATGATTCAAGACCAGGAGATACCAAAGAGTGACTATTTTAGGTATTTAGGCTTTATTCTTAGTCAAAATGGAGAGATTGCAGATGATGTGACCCATAGGATCCAAGTGGGGTGGCTTAAGTAGAGAAGCGCTACTGGTGTACTGTGTGACAAGAGGTTACCCACAAAATTGAAGGGAAGATTTTATAGAACTGCCAGAAGACCAACGATGCTTTACGGGATAGAATGCTGGCCTATTAAGAAACAACAGGTGAACAAGATAAGTGTAGTGAAAATGAGAATGTTGAGGTGGATGTGTGGTAAGACTAGACGAGATAGGATTAGAATTGAAACAGTTCGCGAGATGGTAGGTGTAGTACTTATAGAGGAGAAGTTGAGGGAAAATAGGCTTAGGTGGTTTGGGCATGTCTATCGTAGACCAGCGGATGCAGTGGTTAAGAGAGCAGATATGATAGCTTTAGGTAGCAACCCTCCGGGGAGGGGAAGACCCAAATTGACATTAGATGCGGTAGTGCGCAAGGATTTGAGTCTACTAGGTCTAAGTTAGCAAGCAACACTTGACAGAGCTCAATGGATCGAGGAAAAAGATTCATGCAGCCGACCCCAATTGATTTGGGACATAAGGCTCTGTTTGGTTTGGTTTGGTAAGTATATTGATGAGTTAAGCATATATGTCCCTATTTTGTATTCAACTTGTTCAAATCATAGGCCAGGTTCTCCTCATGTCCTCAGTTCTCACCATTAGAAACCCCTTCCTAATTCACCGACAACTTTATTTTTTCTCTTCTATTGGTGTTTGATTTTTCCTATTTGAATGGTGCTATTAATTTTCCTCGTTGTCGTGCTATTGCAGGTTAGTATCTTCTTTTTCGTTGTGGTGGTCGAACATAGAGGGCAATTCTTGGTTTAGGTGAGTATGCAAAGTTAGATTTACTATCGTTGCCCGAACCGAAGAGCTCGGAATTCTGACTATTTCTGGTATGAGGGATTACGAATGATAAGGAACGAAAGGTGCAACGGTAAGAATTGTTTTTTTTGTGTGCTTTCTGAGTAAAAATATGGAGGAGTATTATTCACTCAACAGTTTGCTTTGGTAGATGGTCTCGTGGTGTGGGGCCAATGTGTGATCACCTTTGTTATTTGCAAGGTAGAGAGGCTTTTTCAAAATAGGTTTAAATTACGTACCTATGGTAGAGCCTAAAATTCTGCTTTTTATGTTTTCAAGATAGTCTCCATATTTTGGATAGGGCTTGAAGTCCAGGTAATGCTTAGATCCTCTATTCTAATTTGTAAAAATATGAAAATTCCATGTTATGAGGGTAAGTCATGCAAACAATCGCTCATACTTCAATATAACATAGGGAACTACCAAATGGCGATGAAGAATAAAAAACTTGCAAATCCTCAAGGAATTGGACCATTAATTGCAACTATTTTGTATGGCACTTTTTTGATTGAAATCGTTGGGATTTGTACTATAAAATCTTTTTCTTTCTTGGATGTAGAACGGGATAAGAGCCAGAGAAAGAGGGAGAAGAACGGGGGAGTCCGTTCGAGAGAAGTACAGATCAAGTACTTGCTAAACTGATGCAAACTAGAAACTACTCCCTCCGTCCCTTTTTAAGTGTGTTACCTGGGAATTCCAACTATTTTTCTCTCACATTAACTTTTACATCTACTTTCCATTATTTACCCTTATCATTATAATAATACCCACTAACTTTTTAAAAAGGAATCTACTTTTAAGGGCAAAATAGGAAATGTACCCACTAACTTTTCAAAACACACACTTATTAAGGGACATCCCAAAATGGAAATGTACACACTATAAAAGGGACGGAGGGAGTACCATTTAAGCCCATAAATCTACTGATGTATCATTGAATCACATCATGAAGATATCACGTAATGCATACCAGGAACAGAGAATTCAGACCAAAATTTGACGCCTAATTATGGACCATGCACTCCTTCGACTGATTGAGGAAAATCCAGTTAACCTATTTTAGGACTGTGACTTCAAGGTTGTAGTCAAATTGATATAGGTATGCCTGATCGTACAATAAGGTGTAACCAATGTGAATGCCATCTTAGTCGCTTGTCTTACTTGACCTAAGTTGCATGTAGTATCTTTTGCTTTATTATGCATTATTAGATGCCTTCTTGAAGCAAATGAACATGATTTGTGCGGTAAAAAGAAGTTATGGCACGAAAGGACAAGGAGGTAGAAACTGTTGTTTTAGAGTTTGAAAAATGGAAAGGAGACTTCTCAATTGATGCTGAAGGTTCAGCACAAAATGAAGTGCAAGATGAAAGACAGAGCTTGCTTTTTTATTTTGTTGTATACATTAAAGTAGTGGTTAGCTCTAGCAATTTGGGCATATCTTTTATAATGAGGATCCTGGTCTTGTAGCACTGTGGGTAAAAAAATAAGTCTGCTACATGGAGCTTTTCAATAATGATATTTTCTTTCATTTGCAATACTTGAAAATGACACTTTGAAGAATAAGGGGTGGAACTAGAGGAGGAAGGTAGCACTGATGTAGGGTGTGGCAGAGTGGGTACAATATATAATTTTTGAAGTTGGTGGAATATACGGTTAAAAAAAAATAAAAATTGGTGGAATATAGAGGTGTAGGAGTTGGACTGCAGTTTGGTGGTTATGGTTTAACTGTGGGTTTCTAATGCTGCATATTGTTAATGAAATAGAAATGGTTTATGCTACATCTGCTTTCACTACTATGGAGATGTTAAAGCTGGCTGTGGTGTGGGCTCAATTGATCATTTAAGGGCATTGTGATGTTGATGTAATGTTGTTTTGAGGCTGCCATCTTCTGTTTTTTTGCTGTTGTTTGAACTAAGTGTTGCTTCTTTTTGGTTTGTTATGCTAGAATCCATTGGGTTCAACGCTGTGGTATCCACATTGGTAATTATTGCACGATGAAAGTGAGCCCGACGCTGAGCAATGAGCACGAGACGACGTTAATGCAACTCAAATGGCAAGTGTGGTCTTCATTTTTTTTAAAAATATAGAGAGAATTTTCTATGTTATTATTGCCCCGTACGTAATGCAATTGGTTCCTTACTTATGAAAAGCAGGATTGGCCTTTTTTGTTCAATTCATTATTTTCATGTACCAGTAGAAGTGCAGCTTTGAGTTCGTTTAGGAGTAGAAATGAAAGTCCAAGGAACGCCTACGTGATTTGCAAACAAGAGCATTGCTTTCGTTATTCATTTATTCTGATTACTGATCATACGTAGGAAAATGCATGAGAATGCATCTTCAAACACAGCAGCGCGTGCAGACCAATAAGACAGCAACCAAAACAACACGGCTTACACATCACTGACCAACAAACATGCAGAAGTGATTGTGAGAGTATTTACATAATTAGACACTGGAAAGTGAGTTCAATTTTGTTCACCCTCCCTAAAAGAGGGTGAACAATACCCTCTCTCTTATTGGTTAGAAAAAGATGAGGGGACCACTTTTAACCCACTTAGCCCAACTCAAGTTAACATTAGGCTTAATTTCACAAACCCCCCCTCATCTACGTCCTATTCTCTCCCCTGTCAAAAAAATTACATTACGTTTCATCCTCTCTCTCTCTCCTCTAAAATCAGCCCTAATCTCCTGTTGAGAAGAACGAAGAAAAGAACGATTGGAGTCCCAACTGGTAGACCAACGAAGATGAGGGAAGAAGAAGAAATAGGAGTTCCGGATGAAACTGAACCCGTCGAACAGAGCTCGATTCAAGCTTCAGATGGTGAGATAGCCTTACATCTTCCAGGTACGCCTCAATTAAGGTCTCTCTCTGTTTTCTTTTTCATTTGTGTTCATGAGCACAATTACGTCGAAGGAAAAAGGAGCGTACATAAGCAAAAAAATTGTTTATGAAGCTTGTCTTGTACAACTGATCATCAAGCAAATCAATTGTTTAAAAAATTGGGAAAACAAAAAAATAGTTTGTCAATCAGTAGAATTATAAGAACATATTTCACGTGATAAGGCCGGTGGTTTACCTCTAATTTACTCTTTTCACGGTCCAATTAGTAATACTCCTATATGCTACATCCTCAGATTTTAACAGGCGAAACAAAAATCAAATAGATGGCAGAGTGAAATAAAACAAGGAATGGAGGAGGAGATTTAGAAAAGTACACAATGATGAATTAAGTAGTGGACATAAAAAAATGTGAACTGCTTGTGCACCTTTTTAGAGGAAATAAGTGATATACATCATTTAACCTTGGACCAATTGTTCTTCACAGGGGTGCGTATATTTATTAAGTATTAACTTGTGCATACTTGCGAAATCAAATATTTCAGAAGCATGGCATTGCATCTTAGTTTTGGTAGTACATGCAGTAAATTATTGGTTATCTCTGTGTTGTATTCATTATCTCTGTTTGTTCATACACGGAGGCTTGAAGCTATATATTTTGATGTGTAGAATTGATGGAAGAGTGTGATTTTGAAGATTTTATGAATCTGGGTTCAAGCGATGAAAAGAAAGTTAATGAGGA
>JAXBDA010000963.1:0-22500 GCA_036023075.1 Gaultheria prostrata
TGATGGCCAAAGTAAAACTCCGAGACCAAAGCAAATAGTTGGAACCATCCAACTTAATAGGGCAAATATTTACTGGAGCATTAGTTTGAGTCACAAATTGGCTCCCTTCATTCTTCGCACTGCCAGAGTCCCCTGTAGGTGTCTCTCACATATCTTAAATGAGGAAACAGGGTAAAAAAAAACTTCCAGTGATGTCTGAGATACCCTAAAGTGACAAATCCAGTAAGTTGATCTCCAACAGAGGCACCTAAAAGCTTACCAAAGGTTATTGAGTATACCAAAGGCTTACCCACAGATCTGATCAAACAAAAAACCCCAAATAACACCTATATAGGCACTGTTGAGCCTCGCCGGAGGCAGTACAGTGTTCGTTTGAGGTTAAACAGTGATTTCAAGTGGAACCCACCAAGTTTCGACCTAGAAAAGGACTGCTGGAGCTCGCCGGCGTCAGGCGAAGGGTCGCCGGAGGTTGTCGGTGCCAGGCGAGGGTCGCCGGAGGCAATGGAGGTCGCCGGAGTGGAGACCCAGTGGTTGGAGTGAAAAACGACTACTCCTGGAGTAGCGTGAAAGCCAAATCTTTAGAGAAAAGACACCTCAGACGATCGACTGTCACCCTCAGACGATCGATTGTCACGTACGATCACAAACGTGTCTCTCAAATCCAGCCCAGCCATGATCACAGCTCTGATACCATGTGAGACAACGTAGATAGAGAGAGAACAGGTTTGTGAATCTATCAGGTGTTAGGGCTTCCCCTTCTCATTCCACAATATATATGGACAAATGTACAAGTACAAGAATACCCTTGGAAAGAAATAAAGCTAACAACTCAACCCCTAATTTAACGATGTCATTATTGCCTTCCAGCCTTTCCTTGCAAGTTGTTATGCAGTTGAGGACTGCTAATGAAAGAATCCACCATATTCCATTTTGAAATTGTAGATCATTTTGAGCAAGAATCTGCGTGCCTTTTAAAATCACATAAATAGTTCTATGGCCTATTTTGTTGTGCACTTTCCTCTTTGCTTCACTGTTTCCTTATAGGAAGCTGGCTACCATACTTTTACGCAAATCGTGAAACTTGAAACTTACTCTGAGATGATCCCCGTTGAAAAAAAATGGTTCTTTGCTACGATATACATTGTGAAGTGCCGAGAAGAATTAATATAAATGGTGTAGCTATGCGGAAAAGTGCCAAGGAGGATAATATGGGTTGAAATTTTCCCTATAAGGCTGTAAAGTGCTTCTTAGAGGACACCTTTACTATTTGAAATTCACAATTCTACCTATGTCATCTTCTTCCTATTGAAGATAGCCATTCCTCAAAAGGAATTGCCCATTTGTTGCAGATTCCATTTGTTGGTAATGCAGCTCATGAGAGATGATAATCTAACGAGTCTCTACTTGCTTCGTGTTTCTTTTTTCCCCGCAACCTCATCTCAAGAGGGAAGCTTAGCCATTAAAATTGCTAGCTCAATCAGTGTGAAGGATAACATCAATTGCTTCCTATCTTGAGGATAAGGATTGTTTCCAGACTAAGAACGAAACACATCAAGTTCCTCATTCACTGCCGGGTCAACAATAAGAAGGAAAAGTTTCTTGGAATTTCGAACTTGAATCATATTCCAATGGAAAGAAATTTGAAAAAGGAATGGCCCAATCTTCTGAATCTGTGTTGCTAAATTTTACCACTTTGCTTGAATAATTTATTTATTTATTTTTTGTTGTTGTTGTTGAGCTTCTAAGGAAATCTTTTTAGAATGGGAATTAAAGACTACATAGAAAGGAAATCAGCAAGATGATCAAGAATAATATTTAAAAAGAAGAACCCTAGGCGGATGTGCCTAAGGACCCTTAGGCATCCTTGTGCCTAAGAAAATAATGGCAACCCTCTGCCAAGACCATAACTCCAATTCAATTCAATTCATTCCATGCACCCATTACAACATCCTTGATAGAGTCGTTTATATAGGTTCTACGAGAGGTAACTAACAGATAATGATAGTCTAACAAATCCTATCAAGCGAGATGAACCCGAATTAGCAGATAAATGTAGTAATAAAAGTATTATCGCGCTTCATCAACATGATTCATTGATACCCTGGCCTTGCGTTTCCTCAAGATAAGTGAACCTTTAAACCCATGATTTTTTCCATAGCCTTTGGATTACCTAAAATTCTATTCCAATGTTGAATGACCATAGCCTGTGAAGAGTGACATGGACAAGGGAAGGGTACAATGACATGAGCTTCCCAGTGTTTTTAATATATGGTGGTCTTTGACATGTCAATGGTGCATGATAGTTGCATGGTTGAATAGGTGCGGAGTTTTACATGTTGGTGAATGTTTCGATTCCTTTTGTACCACTTTAGTTCACCATTGGTCCCATTTATAACATCAGTATGTTTTTTTTGCTGATTTCTCCTTAAACTTCTTATCGTTCTTTTGACTTCAGGTTTCTGTCTGTCCAAATTGTGGTGGAGTTGGTGAAGTCATTTCTGAATACTGTCGGAAATGCTCAGGTGAGGGACGTATTCGTGTTAAGAAAGATATCAAAGTTAAAATTCCACCTGGAGTGAGCAAGGGCAGTATTCTGAGAGTTGCTGGAGAGGGTGATGCTGGACCAAAGGGGTACGTAGTTGCATTTTGTCATGCTTAAATTCCATGTGTTCCGTGGTATATTTTTGAATAAATCATGGGTTATTGCCCTCGTTAAATTGGTGGTGTTGTCCAGATTAAATTTGTCTTATGAAATATACATTTGACATGGTCGACTGCTTCCTTTATAAGTCCGGAGATTCTCCAGTGTGCTTTATGAGTCTATGACTCCCTTCAACTGACTCCGTGATTTCTTTCTGCTTTTGATAAGTAATAATATTCATGGCATTCGAACAATCTCCTTCCTCCAACAAGCCTTGATGTTGATGACCCAAAAAGATTATGACCATATTATCTCTTTTCAACGCTTCATCCCCTGAGATACAGGAAAAGCGGAAAATCTCCCATTTGGTTTCGGAATGAAGTGAAATATAATGGCATACATGAAAGATGGTGATGACTAGTAGCAATTACAAAATGTGAGCTTTCCTTTTGTGGCTGCAAGCTACTACATTCTAGAGTTGAAGAATTATGATAAATTAAACTAGTAATCCTAAGGACTAGGCCCAACTCTTCTATGTGGAAGTTGCTGTGCATCTTCTTATTAACAGGCGCCACCGTGCTTAGGTGCACTTAACGAAGGTGCCCTCATATTTTGAAGTTCATTTTTAATAGCGAGAATTCATCGAACTTACCTTCATGTTGCTGTGTGCTCAACTTGTGGTTTAGGAACTTTCTGTGTGAATGATTTAAATAAAGAATGTGGAGTATTCAAAATTTAGAAACTATACTACTATCGCGTTTCTTATGTGGATTGTTGTGTGCTCGTTTGTGGGTTTTGTGCAAAGTCTCATTTCCTCCTCTTCGTCCAGACTCATCCTTCCTCTTGGTTGATGTATTTACGAGTTCAGTTTTTCAAACATTTCCAACTAATAGACAAGGTTCAAAATGCTAATTTCCCTTCTGTTGTCAGCAGGGGCCCTCCAGGAGATCTTTTTGTCTACCTTGATGTTGAGGAGATTCCAGAGATCCAAAGAGATGGCATAAATCTACTTTCAACTATTTCAATAAGTTATCTAGATGCCATCTTGGGTGCTGCTGTTCAGGTGAAAATATAAACTGATCTTTGCTAGGATTGTACCAAATAACTTCCGCTTGATTCCAATTAGTTGACTCTTAGATGTTTCCCATGATTAATATGGTGACACGAAGCAGATGATTTAGCTTTTCCACAGAAGGCAAGTATTTTAAATTCAATCAGAACTTCAAAGAGGAAAGGGTTCCTGGTTGTTAACGCTGTTAAAGTTTTAGTTTATTTAAAGCTAAAATGCTTACCTTCTGTGGTAAATTTTAAAATCTTTAGCAACTCTCGCACATCTACTGTGAGCTTGCTGAAACTTCATATTACCCATCGCTTCTTTTCTTCCACTGGGGATCTTGGTACGTTTGGGCTCTCTAGGAAAACACATTACCAAATCCTCTTCCATATATGTATTCATGCCAAAGCGTACACGTAGATTTGAATTCAAGCCCTGTTCAAGGTGGTTTCACTGCCTATGAGCTTCCAAATAACCTTTTCTCACTCATTCTTGCCACTGCTTCTCCATACATCAAATCTTCTGCACCTCTTTGGCACCTGCTTGTGCTTTATTCCAAACTCAGTGGATAGTGCATTGGATGCAGATTCATTGCAAACTTCTGGGGTAGACCTCTTCGATAACAATTTGCTCATTGCTTGGTTTTTAAACAGGTTAAGACAGTTGAAGGAAATACTGAACTCCAGATTCCTCCAGGTACACAACCGGGTGATGTGCTTGTGCTAGCAAAGAAAGGAGCACCAAAGCTAAACAGACCATCTATCCGCGGTGACCACTTATTTACCATTAAAGTGACCATACCCAAACGTATTAGGTATATTGTACTCATATCTGGTCTGTTGGTCCAGCTATCCTAATAGTTCATTTCTCTCTTTCTTTGACTAATTCAAGCTACCACTATGATAGACTAAATTAGTGTGATTCTATTTCCATGTAACAATATGCAGTGCCAAAGAGCGTGACGTGCTTGAAGAACTTGCTTTTCTCACAAGGAATCCTGGCAGCCGTCCACAATCTCGCCCTACAGTTCAGCAAGCTAGTAAGTAGTTGCTTTGTCATCAGTGGATAATGACAATTTATTTGAAAAATGAAGCGCCTATCATTGTCTCATAACTTGGGGAAAGTTGCATACAAACGCATAAAAGGGGCACCACCACCATGCAGCTAGGCCCTAGCTGCCACAAAAGTAACGAACGATCTCGAAGGCTGTGTTTGATCGTAGATTTGGTGGGATTTACCTAGGGAAAGGAAAATCATTGAGAAACCGAGGATATAAATTTAGCTTATCCTCGTTGTTATCTTCTTCTTTTTTGCTTTTATATTTTACCTTCTCTCCATGAAATTTTCCTGAAATCTATGGTCCTAACATAGCCAAAAGAACCCAGACAATAAATGTCAAATTCTACCACTTGTTTAATACTTTATCCAATTGTCAGATTCTTACCAGTTGAACACCATTTGTCTGTGTTTTGCAGCTGGGAGTACACAAAGTGAAAATGATTCTGATACAGATGATACTGATGAAGAAGGAGATCAGAATGATGTATGGAAAAAGTTAAAAGATTTTGCCGGGTAATATTTCTGTTCTTTCACTGGCTAAGTATTGCTTCCCATAAATAACGAAGAGGATGCACGTAGTCTTCATGGGTATTTACTTGGGCTAGTGCCCCATAATTTCCCACGTGGGGTTTTCACCAATGAAAAAGGATTTTGTTGAACGTTTTGCCCATGTCAATCTAGTGGTGATATAGTGTGAATTGCTTGTTCTATGGATTAGATTTGTTGTGTTATTCTTTATTTTTTTGATCGGCAATTTTTTGTGTTATTTGTATCTGTTCTACATGAAAACGCTGCTTTTGTTTGTTAAGCATATATTCTTATCCAAGGAATATGCTTGTTCTATGTCTATATTTGTAGCGTTGATTTGATATAAGATTATGTTTTACTTTGATAAACTAGCTTCATGAGTGCATGCAATAATCTTGTTTCAGCCAGTGGACTCAGATGGTAATGGACATCCGAATGCTATCGTAACAAAATGTAGCTTAGATTAATATTTGCGAATAACTAAATAAAGGCCGTCATTTGTTCCTTGTATTTTTATGTACTCCTATCCAATTGCATCTTCTCTCTATCAAATATGGCTGTGTAATGACCAAAATTGGCGTGGATATTGCAGGTCTGTGGCAAATGGAGCTCTAAAATGGTTGAAAGACAATTTGTAGTTCAATTTGTGGATTTCAACAAAAATTCATTACACCTGACCTTTGTGTACCATACATTGCATAGATTTGTTTCCTCAATAGGCCCAGAAAAAGGATAATGCACTCGGTCACTCATATCAGTTGATGATTTTTGTATCGTGCTGAACAATCCGAATTTTACCCTAGTGCATATTCTGAGTTTTTTTCATTTTTTTTCCTCTGTAAATTGCAGCCTGGGCCAAGTAGAAGAGACTAGTTTTTTATATTATTGATTTGTATGCCATGGGCCAGTTTAGGATTGAGCAACTGGGAAATGTAATAATTTTGAGCCAATATACATACAATTTTTGCACCATGTGTACATTGTTTTCTGGTTTACTGTATGTACTTGTTAAAACCAGGATTGCCCTCCCTCCCTCCCTCTCCCGACCAAGGACCCGGGTGCTCCTTGATACTCCCAGCCAATAAGGGCAGAAGTGACGGGATAGATGAAGCCAATTTGTTCTGCCTTAATTGGGTGAGTGACGGACAAGGTTAGTGTTGACCCGCACCAGCTGTGCGCCCCAGGTCTTACAATTTCCACCAACCAAGCAAAGAGCGACAAGAAGCCATTTAAGCACATGAAACTCCTTGAGCTCGTCTCTCGTGAGGCTTGTCTATGTACATCTCCCGACTCTGCTCATTGGACCCATATCACACTTTTTGTTAGTGTAGGCTCTGACACCACTTGTAACAACTCGGGCGATTATCCAGTGAGCATTATCCTATATACTACTCTACATTCTCATATCGAACCGGTGCGAGACTAGGGAGGTATTTCACGATTAGCGTAAGTCATCAGACCCTCATTTGGTTAAAAAAACCATATGAATATGCCACAGTGGTGCTCTGGAATGATTTCCCCTCCAAGACTAATAAACATTTATTTGATCGTACCCGCTTAGGAAAAGAAATCTTGGAAGATGATGGCTTCCGAGAAGGAATAAGTTATCCCATGCAGCAATATCTTCCAAAGGAACAGATAAATAAATGGATAAAGCACAAAAATAATCTTTGATCAAATCAGCAAAATAAGGTCAAAATTCACAGCTCCCTATATGTTGGCAAAATCAGAATTCACAAAGTACTAGTAGTTGATTGAAGAAAACTGTGTTCAGTATCACCATCTTGTCCCATCCTTATCCCTAACAACCATATATATACTTCGAGGCTAATCCACACATCGAGGCTAATCCATACAGGGCTATGCACTTTAATTGGAGGACCTACTAGTGAAAGCTGGGATTGATACCCAGAATTAATCGAGGTATGCGTAAGCTGCCTGGACACCTGAATCACCAAAAAAAACAGCAAGAAAAGTAACTAGCAGCTAAAATATCATCCTTGTAAGTTCATTTATGGATTTCCTTCAGGCATATTCACTAATGCTTGCAAAAGGGTCCTGGTACATTTTCTTTCCAGTGATGGAAAAGGTACTAAAATTGCTCTACAAAAGTTTTTCAGTTCTTCGTTATTGCATGAGGAGACTTTGCCTGATCAGAAGCAAAACAGCTACAATAACTGGAGAAGAAACAATGGTCATGGCCTCCAAAAGGTTCGGTCCTGTTATCTCAGGGAAAAAGACGCTTCCATACTTTATTGCAGCAGCACCCACAATCGAACCTGCTCCTAATTTCCGCAAGTAGTTCAAATCCTCCAGTTTAATTACACAACAAAATCATTAATTCAAGCTGTTCGTGATTGGTCAATTAAAACTCGTTTGAGATTGATTCACAAAATAAATTAGCATCTTTTTAAGCTCGTTAAATCTTCAAACGAAGTTGTGTTTGTGTCATCTAACATGTAGGAGGACAAGTTTAACTTTTACTCCATTTTTTTCACTGTACTAGTAAAATTACAGGTAACAAAGCAGAGAGAGAGAGAGAGAGAGAGAGAGAGAGAGAGAGAGAGAGAGAGAGAGAGAGAGAGAGAGAGAGAGAGAGAGACCTGAGATGTGAAAGCATGGTTGGACTCCGTGCTCCAATTCACTTCTCCTCTTTCGGGATCCGAAGCTCGTACTACAACGAAGCTCTTAAACGCCGACGCAATTTCCGTGCTTCGTGTACTAAAAGACAGAGCTACCTCAACGAGAAAAATCACAACATTCCCTGCAATCGACATATAAATTTCTTCTTTATTATACACACATGCAGTCTTATGTACGATAAGTAAGTTCTCTATCCTGATAAGTGATAAGTTCAACTTCTGTAGAGATGAACATGTGAGTCATAGGTTGCACTACATGAAAAACAGAAACATTGTGTTTGAACATTGCACAGGCTTGCAAAACATGACAGTTGAATATGATTAATTTTAGTATGCCTCTCAATGGATACCGTCAAAATTTGTACTCAACTTACAAAAGTAGAGGTTAATAGTAAATTTCTAGGTTCGTCGTTCCCAGTTAATTAAGTAAACCTGTATTTTTAAGTTGGGGACTATTGCAGAATCAGATCCTTCAAACAAAGTTCCAACTTTTATGAGTCATAGCGTACATAGACGAACATTATTATGCAGTTCAGGAATACCAGCAACCAAGGCCATACTATTAAAGTCAAAACTAAGAAGTTAGTCGTAAGTAGACTTGGAACAAGATCTCCTTGAATATTAAAGTTCCATCCATCTCTGTGTCAATAGATTCTTAAATAACTTCCTATACTCCACTAAACAACACCGAAACTATCTAATACCAATATTTCAAATTAAGAGAACCAAACTAAGCCCACCATCTGCAATTGCAATTTCCAAATCCCACTGCCAAAATAAGTAACTGATGGGTGACTATGTCACATGCAACTGCCTCAATTGATATGTTCTAAACAAATTGCAACTTTGGTCATAAATTGCGTAGACATGTACATTTATGTTTAGCATCACTAGCACATGGAGTAAAGTGATGTCTTATTACACTTATTTCTAACAGTGTAAAGTACCATATCTCGAAGCACATGGCTTATAGTACTTTCACCTACTTAAGCTATTCACACTCCGGGTAACAAAGGTAAGCAGCAGAACTCAGCAAGTTGGATACCATAGAAGTCAGGAGACTCAGAATAGGAAAGAAAGGACAACTAATATGCAGCAATAAGAAATTGTGCCTCCTTATTTTTTAAAATAAATCCACTACCTAACTTCTTCAAATGCAACCTTGTCCGAGACGAAAATCAATTTATGCACTTAATGAATACCAGCAACCAAGACCATACTCTCAAAAACAAAACTAAGAAGTAAGTCATGAGTAGACTTGGAGCAAGATCTCCTCAGAGATTAAAGTTCCATCCATCTCCATGTCAATAGATTCTTAAATGACTTCATATACTCGACTGAACAACAGCGAAATTATCTAATACCAATATTTCATATTTGATGGGTGGCTACTTCACATGCAACTGCCTCAATGGATATGTTCTAAACAAATCGCAACTTTGACCATAAATTGCGAAGACAATGTACATTTATGTTTAGCATCGCTAGCACTTGGAGTAAAGTAATGTCTGATAACTCTTATTTCTAACAGTGATAAGTACCATATCCCGAAGCACATGGCTAAATACATCCTGTTCCCATTCCACTTGTTAAAGCCATTCACACTCCGGGTAACAAAGGTAAGCAGCAGAACTTGGCAAGTTAGATGCCATACAAGTCACGAGAGACAGAATAGGAAAGAAAACGAACAACTAAAAGGCAGCAATAAGATGTTGTCCTCCTTATTTTAAAAAAAAAATAAATCCACTGCCTAACTTCTTCAAATGCAACCTTGTCAGAGATGAACATAAACTTATGCACTTCATGAATACCAACAACCAAGGCCATACTTTCAAAATCAAAACTAAGAAGTTAGTCACGAGTAGACTTGGAGCAAGATCTCCTCGGAGATTAAAGTTCCATCCATCGTCAATAGATTCTTAAATGACGTCATATACTCCATTGAACAAAAGCAAATACACAAAAAATAAACACCAGAGCACTACAAGTTCCAATCTATCAAGCAACACAGATTCAGAAGATTCGGCCGTTCCACCTTCAAATTTGTTTCCCTGGTAATATGATTCAAGTTTGAAATTCTAAGAAACTTTTCCTCTTTACCGTTGACCCGGCATTGAATGAGGAACTTAATGATGTGTTTCGTTCTTAGTTTGGAAACAATCAGGAAGCAATAGAAGTTATCCCTCACACTGATTAAGCTAGCAAAATTTAATGGCTATCTTCAATAGGTAGAATTATGAGTTTCAAATAGTAAAGGTGTCCTCTAAGAAGCCCGTTCCTTAACCCCAGAATACTCACAATGTCAAGTTTTTTCACTAGATATGAAAGAGGGAGCATCAATCTCACCTGAGAAATCAAGGTTGGGAGGGGATTTTGGAATATCAATCGTCTTCCCCAACGAAGTAACCTCCATGGGAGGTCCAGGTGAAGCTTCAAATGAGACATGGCTGATCTTCACAATACTCCTCTTCACGAATCAGAGGACTCATTGAAGCATCAAGCCCCTTACTAACACGTTTTGAGGACAGATCACTTACGACGAAATCGTCCGTATATAAAATTCTTCAACGGCAAAACTGTTACGAGTTGATCGTCGTAGCTCCATGGTTGAGGCAAAATCCTGAAACTCCTTCAACGAAATCTTCTTCAAAACGACGCCGCCGCCGCATACAAAAATGATGTGGTATACAAAAACGATCTCGTTTTAGGTACATACCATAGGTTCAATCTGTGTCATAAACCCAAAACGACGCCGCATCCCGTTTGAAGCTTACCAATACTGGAATGCAACTTTAATTATTATACAAAAACGATCTCGTTTTAGGTACATGTCACAGGTTCAACCTGTGTCATGCATCCAAAACGACGCCGCGTCCTGTTTGAAGCTTACAAATAATGGAATTACACAAAACGACGTCGTTTTTGGTACATGACGCAGGTTGAACCTATGTCATGTACTTAAAACGGCGTCGGCACAGTTTGAAGCTTGAATGCAAATTAATTCCTCACTCCAGATGTATTCCGGGATTGTTAACCCGATCGAAACTGTTCAATATTTAGATCTTGTCAATAAGATAAACCTTGGTCATTGTTATTCAAAATTAATTCTTATTAGTGCTTGATCGGAGATGATTCGTGTGAATTGTTTTTTATGAAAATAAACTTGACCACATTCGATCCAAACCTTTTTAGCAAAGAATAATGCCAATTGTGATTAGGTTGAGTAATAGCTCAATTGTGATTCATTAAAAGATTATTAATACGATCTGATTAGTTCATGTTGTAGATTTTGTCAAGATTGTAAACCATGTTAAGAATCATGTGACTCGGTTATTGAATGATACATAATCGAAAAAGATTTTAGTGAATTTGTTTTTCTGATAATAGACTTGCCTACACCGGATCAAAATCATTTTTAGCTGAGAATATAATTTGCGCAGCAGGAATAAACGAAATTCACGGAGAGAAAGAGAAGCAGCGCCATTCGTGAATTTGCCGGCGACGACGATGAACGTAGCTTCGACGCCGATCATATCTAATTTCCGTCGTGGCGAATTCGCTCCCAATTCCTTCTTCTCAGGTACGGTTTTCAGATCTCTATTTGATCCTCTCTCTCGATAGTTATCCACTTAGCTTGTTCATTTCCATGTATTTTGCTAATAAACGCTCTGCTAGCTTTGTACTACGCTAGTCGTGCTTGTTTTCGTAGATGTCGTTCTCTTTGATCCTCTCTCTCTCTCTCTCTCTCTCTGTCTGTCTCTCTCTCTCTCTCTCAGTATTTCGATCGTTTTCGTAGGTTTTGTTTTTCGAAGATTTCGTTTTCATTTCCATGAGTTTGTTCTGTTTACAACATGCGGTCGATTCTGTTTCGAACCCAAATGATTTGTTCTGTTCGTGGCTCAAAGAGCAGTTGAATTCGATCCTCAAAACGTGGGTATATGCATTTTACTATCGAATACATATGCGAGGTACAGCATGTGGAATGAGATTGGGAGGTGATGAAAGAAAGAGGGCTGGAGAACGATGTTGGTTTTAGTTGGATAGAGGTCACGAGTTAAATCGGAAGCTAAATCTCTGGAGTATGGTAAGAAATTGACTCACTTTGCTTAAGATTATGCATGCTATGTCCACACCGATTCTATTACTGTATCACCAAATCCTTTGTTTAACCTAATTATTTGTGCTCTACTGAGCTCGAGTACGTGGGAAATTGCAACTTGCAAGTGGAGGAAATTGAAGATTTCAAATGATGGAATGATGGTTTGTACATTTTTGGAGACTTGGATGTAGAACCGATGAGCTGCTCTATCGAAGAGAGCATCACTCTAGTCCAGCCGGAACATGATATATTGATCCAATCACATCTTCCTTGTTTCAGATCTCTTGTAGATTGGTGATTATATAGATGCATTAGTTTGTGTTTTTGGGTTCTCACTTCTCATACTCAATAACTAGATACTATGCACATGGAATTGAATGATCCTAATGTACTAAAGAGTCTGTGATGAAACTTCTATTGCCGGAGCTTTCTCATATAATTTGAATTCTCTTTTTCCCACCACATACTTCTAATACAAAATTTCATGTAGGAGTACATGAATTGGATGTTCCTTATCTACAAAAGCGTCTCTAAGAGAAGTAAGAGTGAGAAAGGTATCTTCCTTGCAAGGAATAGTGAGACCACCCATAGGATGACTAAACCCAAATTCTTCTTCAGCTTTATGTAGCAACTCTTGAAATAAAGTTTGGTTCAAGGATGATATTGGAACCAGAAATCTTTTCTTCTGAATCTTTCCAATATAAACTGCTAAATAGCCTTTTGGGACATGGGCAACGTTAGGCTGTTTGGCTTGCAGGAAAAATAGTTTTGCAAAGAATGGCCTTAGCTTGAAGAGTAACAAGAAATCGGTTTCCCATGAGTTTTTGTAGGGGAGAAAGAAAGAGTCTAAATGAGATTTTGAAGAACAAAGAGGGCTTTGACAGAAGAACTGGTGTTGGTACTTTGGTAAACCCTATACTGTCACACGTATATATATAGAGTGACAGGTAGAGATGGAGACAGAGGGGGAATGGTATGTATGTGATAGGGAAAGGTTGGTAGGAGAGAAAATTTCCAAGGGATCATCACATGGTTATGTCTTCCCAATTGAAATGAAGGGTGGGGAATATGTTCTGTTGGTAGTGTACTGCTTACCCCCACAACTGGGATTCAGATTTTAAACTATAGCATGCAGATTTGATCCAAAGAAAATGTAACTAAAGATGACTTGAGTATTACCAACGTACATCTGAAAAATAGGATATTTACAAAAGAATATAGTGAAAAATAGGATATTTGCAATAGTTGTTTGTTCCCCAAATAAGTTCCCTTTATTTCTGGGAAATGTGGATAGAGAACGGAAAACGAAATTGACGCTACTTCTAAAGTTACTCACTTTTTGGTTACTTGAGGAAATTCGTCATTGTTTTGTTCCAATTATACTGAGCTTCATGGTTTGACAAAATTAACCTCTTATGATGTTTGTTTGTTTCTTGTTTGTTGGACGGATCATCAGAACAATTTCTCTGACTTCTATCCGATTTTGAAACCAATTTGTGGGTACGAGTACTAAATAATGATGAAGACAGATTTCAAACAATATTGGCTCATCTTCTCAACATGTACTAAATTCCACATTTAATACTTATATTAATAAATTCAAGTGCGGATACGTGTCCAAATACCATATTCATCTAATTTTGATTTGAAGGATATGCGGACATGCCGGAATAATCAAAATCCTTAATGTCTCATTTTGATTTCTAGCTTAATGGTGTTGAGTCGTTGTCTAAGATATCTTCATGCATATTATAGGAGTTCCATGCTTAGCTCATGAGAAATTTGAGTTGAAAATATGCTTGCTTGGTTATTGTCAAAGTTATTGTCAAAGTAAACTTGTCTGACACTGATTCCATCGCTTATCCGTGTAATATTCATTGGAACCGGCGAGCATATTGATGAGTTTGAAGTTTTTGATGTTAAATTGTTCACTAGTCGTCTCTTAGGTTAGCATCTGCTTCTTTTCCTAATGATGCCTTTAATTCGGATACTATTCTTTCAGGGCCACTTCAGTTTTTAAGTACTTGATAAGTTTTGTTTTATTGTTTTTTGACTTTGTTCACTTGAATCACAACTAGGCATGGGCGATTTGTCTGGATTCATGGACAAAATTCAGGAAGTTGTGCCTATGGATCAACAGCCTGAGCTTTTGCAAAAGCTCTCTGAAGGGACCTTTACCTTGAGAATAATGTATGAGCAATTCCAAAAACCTACTTAAAATGGGTCCTATCGGCCAGGTCTGTTAGTGAACTAATTTAGTTTCATTCAAGCTTGATCGTAGATATGCTCTATCAGCATGTTGATGCGAATGAGTTGTTTGCTTTTACAGAGGAATTCATAAGTATTGCGATAATTTTAATTCATCCACATTTCTTTCGAGAAGATAAAATATATTGTGCTAAGCAAGTTTTTTAAAATTTAGTCTTACATACTACTCTCTTTTTAACTGGAAATCCCAACAGTTAACTGCTGCTGAAGATGTTTGTAAGGATGTAGATGACCACATTTGCTCAGTTTTCTTTCCTTGGAGGCCAGATATCGGCATTGTGGTTATGTCTGAGTTGCTAGAATATCAACAGCATTGACCATGTGGTTCATGCTTTGGGTGTTTCAATATCTGTTTTTCTGTTATTGTTTGACAATGCTCCTGACTAAGAATTTGACAGAGAGAGGGAGGGAGGGAGGGAAGGGATCAAACAATAATGCTCCTGACTAAGAATTTAACAGAGAGAGGGAGGGAGGGAAGGGATGGGAGATTTGGTTGGTGCGTGGAAGCCAAATGAATGTCGTATTGGTTCTTGTGTTTTTCACGTAGTTGTGTTGTCTCTTGCTGGATCGCCAACAATATGCACCACCGGTGCCTTTTTTAGCTCAATAGTTAGTGGTGACCTATTGCGTTCTATCGCACAAGTACAGAATGCTTGTATGACTAATAGTATAACAATTTGGACACCTAAAGTCGAATGTTGCCGGTTCCAAATCCTTTGCCACGTACTCGCATTGTTCTGTAATCCTTTTTATTTTCACAACACAAATAATTCCACAACGCTGTTGTATTTGCTGGAGGGTTTAGATGTTTCACAACATTATTCTCGTCCAGTGGCCTAAACTGATGCTTTCGAGAATATTGGATACAAATTCTTTTAATGTTTGTTGCCCTTCTAGTGGCAGTAATCGTCGGATTTTTATCACCTCTCTCTCTCTCTCTCTCTCATGATATTTTTGTTGAATAACATGTGATTTATACACTACTTCTCTTTCAGGTGCTTCCGATGCTTCCAGGAGCTAGTGCAGAGTTAATGCCAAAAGGTCATGAAAAGGAAGGCCAAGCAAAGATAAAATGTTGCACGACTAAGATGGATTCGATGACTAACCAAGGCAAGTAACTTTACTCGAAGCGGTTCTATACGTGCCTCTGTTTTCGGAACTTACTCAAAATTCTGACAAAATTTAAACACTTTATTCTCACTTTTTAACTTATGACGCAGAGTTGGATAGCTCCAACCCAAGCTGATGAACGATTCGAGGATAATGCGGAGCGAAGAGAAGTGGTGGAGCTGTTCGAAGAGTACAAAGCGAATCGCTAAGGCTTGAAGCAACATGAAGGGGCTTGGTAAGATGGCAGAGAAGGGCGATATGAGTTCTTTGGCCCGAAACATGAATGCACAGCAAATGAGCAAAGCTCTACCCCCACAGATGCTTAAGCAGATTGGTGGAATTGGTGGGTTACAAAACTTGATGAAGCAAATGGGTTCAGCCAACTACACGATGGGCATGTTTGGAGGCGGGGGTAAGTAGTAGCACCAGACGATAACACCGGTAGCAAGATCAGTTGTTTGGTGGGTGATACAGCATCCAGTCCTCCAATCTCAGGCCAATAGAGGCCTCTTTTTGCTAGAGATTTTTGTTTCTTGGAATTGTCCATATTATTACTGGTTTTTTTACCCAGATAGATGACTCATTTTCTTTATTGGACACCTAAGTCCGTTCCATAGATTAAGTGGGCCTGTACCGGTACTAGTACCAGAACCCTTGATTCAAGCTGTTCAGCCTGGGAAAGCTCAACTTGATCAAATTATTACTATTTCTATATATTTTCAAACAATGACAATGGGTATGTATAATAGATAATAACATCAACGGGAGAATTTTTTGGATTCTGCCTCGAACATACTTATCTCATGTTGTTTGTTCATTTTTTTACGGTTACCTCAATCTGATAAAAAAAATGAAGCACTTTTGTGCACAATTATTCAATCCTTTAGTTCAATTCATGGATTTGAGCAAAAATTCCCTACATCTTACCTTTGTGTACCATACGTTGCATAGATTTGTTTCCTCAAAAAGCCCAAAAAAAGGATAATGCATCGGTCACTCTAATCGATTGATGAGTTTTGTATCGTGCTGCAGCAATCAAGATTTTACCCTAGTGCATATTCTTAGTTTTTCTCGTCTTTTTTCCCCTCTTTAAATTGCAGCCAGGGCTAAGTAGAACAAACTTGTTTTCGAGTATATTGATTCAACTGGGAAATGTACTATATTTTTTAGCCAATGTACATACAATTTTTCCACCATGTATATTGTTTTCTGGTTTATTACTTGTTAAACCCAGGAGTGCCCTCCCTCCCTTTCCCTGGATTTATTCAGTGGTTCAAAAGAGAGCAACCCGGGTGCTCCTCGCCACCCTCCAAGCAATGTGCGACAAGTACCCATTTAAGCACGTAAAACTCCTTAAGGTCGTCTCTCGTGAGGCTTGTCCAAGCACGTCTCCTCATTGGAACCACCTCGCACTTCTAATTAGTGTAGGCTCTGATGCCACTTGTAACCAAAAAACCAGCAAGAAACATAAGAAGAGGACTGGTACATGCATCCGACGGGTGAGATACACTCGGTACACTGTTCAAACCCTTCAGATGCATTTTTTTCCTGTATCAATCACTTTCCCATATAAGAAACATTACAATGTCATCCTTGTAAGTTCATTTATTGATTTCCTTCAGGCACATTCACGAATGCTGCTCTACAAAAGTTATTCAGTTCTTCGTTATTGCTCGAGTCGACTTTGCCTGATCAGAAGCAAAACAGCAACAATAACTGGAGAAGAAATAATGATCATGGCCTCCAAAAGGTTCGGTCTTGTTATCTCAGGGAGAAGGACGCTTCCATACTTTATTGCAGCAGCACCCACAATAGAACCTGCTCCTAATTTCCACAAGTAGTTCAAATCCTCCTGTTTAATTACAGAATAAAATCATTAATTGGACCAAGTGATGCTCTCTATCCATAAGATAAATCGACCTCGAAGAGTCGAAATATCTCCAATCGTTGCAAAAAAATATTCAAGCTGTTCGTGATCGGTCAATTAAAACTCATCTCAGATCGGTTCACATAATACTTTGGGATCCGGGGGTGATCGGTCAATTAAAACTCATTTCTGAGGAAACTCACTACACGAATGTAATGAGCTCCATTGGCTGTCCGATCGGCGATCAATTGTCTGGATAAATTAGACTTAAATTAAATGTAAAAATGCTTTTTTAGAATGTAAGAGATTCGGACCGTTAATCGCCGGTCAGACGGCTAGGTCGTTAAATTTTCAAATGAAGTTGTGAGGACAAGTTTAACTTTTACTCCATTTTTCTCACTGTCCTAGTCGTAAAATTACAGGTGAGAGAGAGAGGGACCTGAGATGTGAAAGCACGATCGGACTCCTCCGTGCTCGAATTCACTTCTCCTCTTTCAGGATCCGAAGCTCGGACTACAACGGAGCTCTTAAACGCCGTCGCAGGGAGGAGAATTGGGACGCCGACGGCGATTTTCGCCGGAGTTTTGCTCCGCGTCTCTCTCGAACTTCTCCGCCGGCGAGGCGACGACAGTGAGAAAATCCCAAGGACTCGTGTCGACATTGTGCTGGTCGCTGCCATATCCGGAAAACGAACCAACAATATTGCGCTAATTTTTTCGTTCCAAAAACGCACGTGAGAGTTGGGAGGCAGCCTCGTGTAACCAAACAGGCCTTTGTCACCATCAAGACTTTCGATAGTGTACTCCTTTTTTTAGGCTTTGTTTGGTAACGCGGAAAAGAAAGGAAAAATTAAGGAAAGATTGAGAAAAGTTGGGAGGAAAATTGTTAGTTAAAATGGTTTAATTTAGTTAATTTTCCTCTCTTTTTCCTTTCAAACCAATCAAAGGAAGAGGAAATTTTTTTATTTTCCTTTCCTTTCTTTTTCCAACCTACCAAACAGGGCATTATACGTATTGGTTATTGATTTCACTGTTTACCGTAGGAATGCTTTTTTTTTTTTTTTGTCAAGAGTAGGAGTACTAATTAAAACTTGAAAACCCTATGGTCTGGTCCGTAAGAATTGATAATATTCGGAAGAGAGCAAACTTCTAATTGGACTAGGCTAACATGACCACAGTACATTTGGGAATTTGCACTGCACAATACTGCTTGGATGGAGGCCGATACAACCCGATGTCGGCTCGACACGAACATATAGGCCATCCGGGCTAGGTTTTTCATTTTGGTACGCACAGCATGACTCGAGAATATTTTTCCTATTTACATGCAAATGCGATCAACTCATTAAGGGTGTTCCACTAATCTTTTTTTGGATATTTGGTTTTAGAAATAAACCAACTTGTTCCACTAACCCAGTTTTTTTTGCTTTTTGGCTTTTTAAGTTGTGTTTTTTTAAGATTAGTAGAATTGGTTGGTCTTTGTTGGAGTTTTTGTGTTAGCGAAATGGAGTAGCTTTTGGGTTAAAACTAAACTGATTTTTTTCTCAATGGGACGCCCCCTAAGTATATTCTTTCCACTTATTTTGCCAAATTTAGTCAATGATGAGATCCGGCTTGTAACCTGGTTTGGTCTGTCTCCTCCTTGTTTGTTATTGGATTTGGATGATGTGGTCGGTGGTGGGACAATAAGGTGGAGGTTGTGTAGATATGGTTTGTTCTTCTGTTGCTTTTCTGATTGTTTTCCATGCCGCATATCCTGATCTGGTTTCTGTAGATCCGGCGATTGGGTGGTGGTGGGTTAATAATATGTTGGTTTTGTTTCCACGTTTATGGTTTCAGAGTGTTATCCAGTCTCGTCGTGGTCATGAGAATATGCTGGCAATTCGCCGTCTTGCACCAGTGCTCGTCTTGTTAGTGGGGGCTCGCGCCGGAGTAGCGTCTAGTTCTCGTGCCAATAAAGACTCGTCCAGTCGGCGTTTCTGTACTGGTGCAAGATTTGGCTTAATGAATAGCAGATCCTTGGGTGGGATTTTCATCGGCTTTTATTGTTAGCTATGATTTGGTGTTGTGCCACATTGAGGCGACTTAGTGTATAGTTGCCGATTTTAAGTGTCAGTAATTAGTCTCTTTTGTGTTTATTGTATTCCGTCAAGGTTTCGGGCTTAGTTGTAGCTCCTTAACTCTTTTTTCGGATAGAAATCTTTAAAAGTACCGGATGACTTTTATTCAATGCTATTATGTGTTTCTGATTATAAAAAATGAAAAAGTATAATTGATCCATAGTCTTGGGTTGAGAGGTGAGCACAGGTCGGGTTTGATCGGATTATTGTCGGATTCAGGTAGGGTAAATTCTGGTTGGGTTGTGGAAAAACGGCACCCGAGGCTGAACCAAACTAGCCTAGAAATCGATCGATCGGGTATGTCTCGGGTTGGCCCAAGAAAAACAGAGTGAGTGAGTGAGATGTTGGAAAAAATAATCGAACAGTGGCGAATTCCAGAATAAAATTCCATTCATGAGATGAATAATATACAACAAAATGAAATTGCAGATTACAACGAACAGATTAATGACAAACAAACCGAATATGGAAAAGTGTGACAGAGTATTGTGAAATCACAATCTCCTGAAAGAAGATGCGCCGCCTACAGTGGGTGTTGTAGACTTTGCCGGCATCTCTCTCCCAGGATAAAATGGTCGAAATCACGTACGCCGGAACACCTCCGATGTTCGCCTTGGCGAATGAACTAGAACCTACCTCTCTCTCTAAAAAACATGATTGACAGTATGTGAAATGTAGCTCTGGAATTTCTGATGATCAAAACAATAGCAAGGGCTCCTTTAAACAGATGAAGGAGGAGCCTATACATTCAATACGTGATTGAATAGGGCTGATGAATGTTGCAAATTCTGAATCTGCAACTCCCAGCAACCAATGCTGAATTTGAATTATGTAACCGACGAGTTGAATACATAATTGAAATGCTAGTAAATTCTCATCATGGAGGGGTGTAAATCAACGTATTAACCACACGAAAACTGTTGGAGATAATACACTTCATCCAGATTCGTCGAACCCGGAGTAGACCATTTGGTTGGCTTGTCAGGCCCTCCAAAACGCACTGTTTCATTCATCCGAAATTTAGTGAAATTTCCAACATGAGATCCCAAGAACCATACACATTCAAATCCTAAATTTTCCAGTCATAAACAAGGATCGGGTAAAGTTTCTCACCTACTCTTGGGGTACACGACATCAGTGCTCCAACACCCTTATCCACCACGAGTCCCAACACCTTTATCCTCTAAATAGGTCGGATTCTCATTCTACTAACTCAAAAAACAAAAAATTCTATTTAGGCCTAGTTTCCCAAAAGATTTTATCAAAAAATAATAAAATTAATCATTAATTTTATCTTTGATAAAATCGTTTGGAAAACCCACCTCGCACCTTTTGAGCCGGGTTAACACCGCATTAGACGCGGAACAGGCAACCCCATTTTGACCTACTATAAAAAGCTCAAACCACCCCAAATCTCAGAAATTGAATCGATCAACCCTTCCATTCGAGACATCTCAGTTCAGAATTCCCAAGAAACGATCTTTCTTCCTACCGACGATCGATTTCGATTTTCACAATGGTGTTGGCACAGTTAGGAGGGAGCATATCGCGTGCTATACAGCACATGAGCAATGCGACGGTGATCGACGAGAAAGCACTCAACGATTGCCTCAATGAAATCACTCGAGCTCTCCTTCAATCCGATGTCCAGTTCAAGCTCGTTCGTGATATGCAGACCAATATCAAGAGGATCGTCAATCTCGACGATCTCGCTGCTGGCCACAACAAGCGCAGGATCATCCAACAGGTTATTAGGGTTTTGAGATTGATACTCCAGTCCATTTTTCCATTTTCGTAGCAAAAAATTGGAATATTCCTACTTTTTATCTTGTTGCTGTTGTTTTTATTGTAATTATGCGGATGTTAACAGAAAATATTGTTATTGTGTTGGGGCAGTCTATACAGAACTTGCCCTGACTACAATTGTGTTTAATTGGGCTCCGCTACATATGATCGATCCTAGATTTGTCAGTCTATTTGGCCACATTGCATTAGGGCACTTTATTCTGGTCATGTATGTGATGCCTTCTTCTGGAAATACTTAACATGCATTTTGGGGCGAGATACAGTTCCTGTGGGGAGAATCTGAGAACTGTCTCGTACTATGAACTAGACTGTGACGTTAGGACTTGGCGAAGGAGTGCATGACACGGTCACGTGGTTCTAACACTGTCTAGTTCAGAAACTCCCATTTACGCTAAGATCTTGACTTCCAACCTTATTTCTTGTGTGGTCGTCTTTAGATCACAATATTTGTCCTGCTTAAATGTTGTGTTATATTGTTGGGCTATCATAAGCAGGTTTCTTTTATTGTAGGCTATTTTTAATGAGCTTTGCAAAATGTTAGATCCCGGGAAGCCTTCTTTTACTCCGAAGAAAGGGAAAACAAGTGTCGTCATGTTTGTTGGTTTGCAAGGTATGTTGCTTTTATCAGACGATGCTCATGTGCTGGCTTTTCTCTACACGTCTACCATTTTCATACTCTTAAGTACTGCGATTGAGTATAGCAAGCTGGTATGTGTGGTCTTGTTCATCGTGATCTCCTATCCGAGAGATACGTAATTGGGATCCGTTATAATTTTTGGCATTCATTTTTTATAAGTAAATTAGGAATGTGTGCAATGTTGGTTAATCTGCCCTTATTACTTTGTCTTTCCTTTTATTCAGTCTCTTGATGAAAGGTTACCGTTTTCTGAATAATTTCAGGGTCTGGGAAAACCACAACATGCACAAAATATGCACATTACCACCAGAAGAAGGGTTGGAAACCAGCCCTGGTGTGCGCAGATACATTCAGAGCTGGTGCTTTTGACCAGTTGAAGCAGAATGCCACCAAAGCGAAAATTCCTTTTTATGGAAGGTATTCTCTGTTAATCTACTGATTGTAATTCCGTCTGGTGTGATTTAGAAGCTTATTAAAGTTGTGATATCAGGGAGGGGGGCGTAGAATGTATCAAATACTGCAGAACTTTGGTTTAAAAAAGGAAAAATTAGTTTGCAGTGGATTAAGAGGGAAACAAAAAAGGATGGTGGATTATTGGTGGTGGAGTAGACAAACTGAAGTTAAGACATTAGTTTTCTGCAAGTCCACAAGTTGTGAGACCATGCCATCA
>JAXBDA010000963.1:25000-65499 GCA_036023075.1 Gaultheria prostrata
ATAAAAAAATTAAAAAAAACATGGTAAAAAAAAGAAGAAGAAACATGGTAAAAAATAAAAGAAAGATGATTGTTGGGGTATATTTAAGGATCATGGTAAAACTTTTATTTCACTTCCCTTTATGAATTTGGCCCGCGCATGTGGCTCCCTTAAAAATTTTAACCATGATTACTGGATCAAGGATTTTTGGATGAAAACATAAAGAACTATGGCAAAAATTATTTATGTTTTCATCCAAAAAATCTTTACCCTAAAAAATCTTGACCCTATATAGGGGTGAGCAGAAAATCCGTCAAACCGTGAATCCAATCCAAACCGATTGGTTTGGTTCGGTTTTTTAGTACCGTGGTTTGGTCCTGGTTTAAAAAAATTAGAATCCGTATTCAATGGTTTGGTTTGTGGATTTACGTTCATGGTTCTGGTCCCAATCCGGTCCGAACCGTGTATATTATATATAAATGTATTTATATATATAAGTCATAGTTAACTAACTTTCTAATTTAATTTATTCATTATTCCTTCTCTGTGCAAGATTTTATTTTGCCTAAGATTCATAACTTATTCCCTTAATTCCAATACACCAGTAGTGGTTTAGTCATAGTCAATAAATTTGCAAATGAAATTCTCCATTCCAATTTTGATTCCACAACACGTTTCTATTTTTCTAAATTTCTATATATGATTTGGTCATTGCCTATTCCTATTCCTTGATTTCCTTCATTACCATGATTAATTTTAATGGAATAAGATTTAATATAAGTTTTGGTTTATTAATCTTCAAAATTTTAAGTACTTTAATAGTTTACAGAAATAATATCTCAATTTTAAGCAAACCGTGGTAAGAAACCGAAACCGATCCGTATCTTAATGGTTTGGATTGGTTTGGTTCTATGCCTTTTATGGGTTGGTTTGGTTCTCCAAATTCATAATCCGTAGGTAGTGGTTTGGTTCTTTGGTTTACTACAAAACCGAACCAATCCGGTCCATGCTCACCCCTAACCCTATAGGCAAAGATTTTTTTATTATGTTTCCATCCAAAATTATTTATGTTTTCATCCAAAAAATCTTCACCCTATTTTTTGGATGAAAACATAAATAATTTTGGATTGAAACATAAGGCAAAGATTTTTTTTATTATGTTTCAATCCAAAATTATTTATGTTTTCATCATATGATTTCATCCAAAAAATCTTTACCCTATAGGCAAAGATTTTTTATTATGTTTCCATCCAAAATTATTTATGATTTCATCCCAAAAATCTTTATCCTATAGGCAAAGATTTTTTATTATGTTTCCATCCAAAATTATGCAACATTCATTTTAGTACCTCCTACTATATATAGGACCCGGATCAGGTCTGGACTCCAGCGCTTTAAAAAAATCCGGACCTCCCTCTCCCGTAGGATATATATTTCATGAAAAACTGCTCGGATGAAGCCCTTCCCGGTCATTTTTTTTGCCGAATCCTCGCATAGGCCCTTGAAAACACATTTTAAACACATCCAACAGTTCGGATTCCGACCATTTGGCCAGGAAATGCAAAGTCCATATTTTTTTAAAGTTAGGGAGTCTTGACTGGATCCTTGTCTATATATATATACACACACAATAAACTTCCAATAAGGGACCCTTATTTAAGTGTAAATGTGGACCTAGGGGTATTTTCGACTTTTCAGACCAAATTTCGACGATCCGAACCGCTCAATGTTTTTAAAACGTGATTTTAAGGGACCTTGTGTGGAATCTCCAAAAAAAACAAAAACATGGAAGGGCTTGATCCGATCACTTTTCGATAAAAAAAACACGTTTTAGAAACATTGAGCAGTTCGGATCGTCGAAATTTGATCCGGAAAGTTGAAAAATGGGTAGGTCCGCGGAATTTTAAAATAAGGGACCCTTATATATATATATATATATATATATATATAAGCAAAAGTGGGTTTATGTAAATTTCGGGATGGAAACATAAATCCAAAAAGAGCACAGGATGAAACTCTAATTTGAAGGATGATTATTTGAGTGGCCCTTTTTTTACTTTGTTTCACTTGAATTACAACTAGGCATGGGCGATTTGTCTGGATTCATGGACAAAATTCAGGAAGTCGTGCCTATGGATCAACAGCCTGAGCTTCTGCAAAAGCTCTCTGAAGGAACCTTTACCTTGAGGATAATGTATGAGCAATTCCAAAACCTACTTAAAATGGGTCCTATCGGCCAGGTTTGTTAGTTCATTCAAGCTTGATATAGATGTGCTCTATCAGCATGTTGATGTGAATGAGTTGCATGTTTTGATATAGATGTGCGCTTTCAAGAAGATAAATCACTATATTGTGTGAAGCAATTTTTTTAGAATGATGTAGTCTTACAAACTACTGTCTTTTACACTGGAAAATCCCAACAAATAACTGCTGCTGGAGATGCTTGTAACTTTATAAGGATGTAGATGCCCACATTTGCTCAGTTTTCTTTCCTTGGAGGCCTGATATTGACATTGTGGTTCTGTCTGAGTTGCTCGAGTGTCAACAGCATCAGTTTTCTTTTCTTGGAGGCCAGATATTGGCATTGTGGTTGTATCTGAGTTGCTAGAGTGTCAACAGCATTGAGCATGTAGTTCATGCTTTGGGTGTTTCATTGTCTGTTTTTCTGTTATCGTTTGACAATGCTCGTGACTAAGAATTTGACAGAGGGGGAGGGAGGGAAGGGAGATTTGGTTGGTGCATGTAAGCCAAATGAATGTCATATTGGTTATTGAGTTTTTCACTGTAGTTGTGTTGTATCTTGCTTGATCATCAGCTATATGCACCAACGGTGCCTTTTTTAGCTTAACAGCTGGTGACCTAGCAATATGAATTCTCTTCTCTTCAAGAATGTTTGTAAGATGATGAACACTGGTGCTTTGTTGGGAGTTAGTTTCAAAGGGGGGAGGAGCTTTAATCTGAAAAAAATTGGTTGAAATGGAAGAGGAAATCGCTAATAGGGAGAATGCCCTGCAGAAGAATCTGTTGAGATTGAAGATGGGGAAATTGATGAGTGGGAGGATGATGCCTCTCTTTTGTTTCTCTTGGTTAGGTTTTGAGGATTTGGGTTTAGGCTAGTTTGGATGGTCTCTTGGTTAGGTTTTTGCTTGCTCGAGAATTTGGGTTTTAGGCTAGTTTGGATGGGTCAGTTTGTTTTGTGGGTTTGGTGGTCTTTAGGCTTTAGGTGGTTTCAGGTTTTCTGTTTTAAGGTAGTTGGCATCTTGCCTTCCTTTGTTTGGGGCATGGGTGGCGCTTTTCCTGGTGTGCCCTTGCCCCTTT
Source organism: Gaultheria prostrata (assembly GCA_036023075.1). Lineage (NCBI taxonomy): Eukaryota > Viridiplantae > Streptophyta > Magnoliopsida > Ericales > Ericaceae > Gaultheria > Gaultheria prostrata. Next base: position 28,298 of record JAXBDA010000963.1, read on the forward strand.
AATCTTTGTTTCTTTTTCACAGATTAATAAATTTTTTGTTTAGCAAAAAAAAAGAGCTAGTGGTGACCTATTGTGTTCTATCGCACAAGTACAGAATGCTTGTATGACAAATTGTATAATAATTTGGACACCTAAAGTCAAATGTTGCAGGTTCCAAATCCTTTGGAAGGTACTCCCATTTTTATGTAATCCTTTTTATTTTCACAACGCCGTCGTATTTGCTTGGAGGGTTTAGACGTTTCACAACTTTATTCTTGTCATTGGCTTAAACTGATGCTTTCGAGAATATTTCATGCAAGTTCCTTTAATGTTTGTTACCCTTCTAGTGGCAGTAATGGTCGGATTTTTATCACCTCTCTCTCTCTCTCTCTCATGATATTTTTATTGAATAACATGTGAATTATATGCTACTTCTCTGTGCAGGTGCTTTCGATGCTTCCAGGAGCTAGTGCGGAGTTGATGCCAAAAGGTCATGAAAAGGAAGGCCAGGCAAAGATAAAACGTTACATGACTATGATGGATTCAATGACTAACCAAGGCAAGTAACTTTGCTCGATGCGGTTCTATATGTGCCTCTGTTTTTGGAACTTGCTCAAAATTCTGACAAAATGTTTTGGGCAATTCCAGCCGTAGTTCATCTACTTCTCTCGAGGAATTGTGCAATTTAAACCCCTTTATTCTCACTTTGTAACTTATGATGCAGAGTTGGATAACTCCAACCCAAAGCTGATGAACGAATCGAGGATGATGCGGATAGCAAGAGGATCTGGTCGGCCCTTGAAAGAAGTGATGGAGCTGTTCGAAGAGTACAAGCGAATCGCCAAGGCTTGGAGCAACATGAAGGGGCTTGGAAAAATGGCCAAGAAGGGCGATATGAGTTCTTTGGCCCGAAACATGAATGCAGCACAAATGAGCAAAGCTCTACCCCCTCAGATGCTTAAGCAGATCGGTGGAATGGGTGGGTTACAAAACTTGATGAAGCAAATGGGTTCGGCCAAAGACATGATGGGCATGTTTGGAGGCGGGGGTAAGTAGGCAGCAGACGTTAACACCGGTGGCAAGATCATCCAGTCCTCCAAACTCAGGCCAATTGTCCATATTATTACTGGTTTTTTTAACCGGATTGATGGCACATTTTCTTTATTGGACCGAGATTCACCAAGTCCGTTTAATAGATTGCACTTTGGAGGGCCGGGCTGTACCAGAACTCTTTGATTCAAGCTGTTCAACCTGGGAAGGTTCAAGCTGTTTGTTCAAGTCGATCAAATATCACTAAATTCTTGATCAAAATATTGCTAGATTTCTATATATTTTTGAACAATGACATTGGGCATGTATGATAATATCAACCGCTAGAATTTTTTGAAACAAAAATATACTTCTTGATGTAGTTCTTGGAAATATGACCCTATTCACAAGGGAAGAGGATTTCCTGTACACATGCCGTTGATTCTACAATTACTCAATTTTTTATGCAAACCGCAATAACTAATTCCGGTAAAAAAAAATCAAAAGAACTACTTAAAAATTTAAATTAGTGCAGGAAAAAAAAAAAAAAAAAAAGGCTCTCACGAACCAAAAAGTCATAGCCGTGGCTTGGAATCCAATGGCCACATTTTTTGTCGACGACTTGTCATTTTCCCCAGCCAAATCCTGAAATGAGGGGCCCCACATATACTACAATGAGAAGCAACAGGATCATTGGATTAAATTTTTCCACATTCTCTCAGAGTTTGCTGTTTTCAGCTCCTCCACTGCAACCGCACGCACGCACGCTTGGTTGGTTTGGGAGTACTGGGGGAGTGGTGCAGCAGATCTGCACGCAAGTTGCCAAATTACGCAGAGTCCTTTTACCGGGGTGGTGGAAAATTTTCTCCTAGGCAGCCTTTTTTTTTTTTCCATTTGTCATTCCGAATTTATTACATAGGGGAGGGGGAATGAGACTCGATCCAGGAATACAGTGTGATGCATTCAAGAACTCTACCACATGACCTAACCACCACTTGCCCTAGGCAGCCTTTTCACCCAGCAATTATTCAATGGTTTTGGATAATGGCGTGTGCTGTCGTGCTGTTTCAACATCTTTAAACATAACATTTGTTTTCGAGTTTACAAGCATAGTCCTTGCACCCACCCATAAAAATATATTGTGATAAAAGGTATTGTGCCCAGAGCTGGCTTATAGTACAAGCCAACGATGTTGCGATTTCGGGTCCCCAACAATTGTTAAAAATAGGAGTCTCCAAATACTTAAAGCCCTCATATGTTTTTGGTCAAATTTTTTTTTTTACAGCTTGATACACATGAAAATAGGCCAAATATAAGACCCTTACATATACCGATTACGGGTGCGTCTAGAAAAAGAAGCTTCTTAAAATTAAAAGTTACCGTATTTTGGTTAACAATGCCTCAAGAAAGATTAAATGAAATGGTTTTACTGTCTATTGAGATTGAGATAGATACAGTGAAAATGTCTGATTATGAAAACTAAATTAGTACATTTGCGTGAGAAGATTAATGTTCAAATGATAGATTTTGAAGTATTAATGGTTTTTTTTATTTTTTGACAACTATTCAAAAACCAAGCCAAATACTATATATTTGAGATTATTATTTTTTCTCTTTTGGGGACCAAAAATAGTCTTCAAAGGTGATGAACATCTTATTATTTCCAATTTTAGGTCTAAATAATGCAAGGTAGGGCAGTATAAGAATTGGGGGACCATAACGCAGCATAAACCCTCCATCCCTTTGGATTATTATTAGTTGTTTTAAATGGCAGTTTGCATTTGCATGTGCTGGAATGGGCTGTTTTTAGTTTTATTCTTGTATTTTACATATTGGTCTAAAATTATCTAATTTATAATTGCTTCTATTTTATTTAATATCAACCCATCTTATTCTGCTTTTGTGAATGAATGAAATCAAGATCCTCTCATCGTCTATCCCTCCTATGGAAAATGCGGTCCACGATGGATTATATTGTCGAAACCACTCATTTTTTAGGTCTCGATAGTTATGTCCTTCGGCGAAAGTCCGAAGGAATTTCAACAATTATTTCTCGTAAAAAACAATTATAATATCCAATAAGCCTTTTCTGATATCCAATCAACTTAATTGATTCTCATTCTCTATATGCCTGATGTACACTCTCTGGGGCCTGCGATACGACGATTCGTATTATCAAATGAAATCATAGTGAGTGAACTGAACGCATCGACACGAGAGATCACATCGACGTCGTCACATGCGAGGTTCTTTTGTAGAATGAATGAGTGAACTGAACACTGTACATTTCCACAAAACCTTTCCGCAAAAGTGATCAACAGACAAGTAGATTATGTACCTTATGGTAGAGTGGTCCTCCTCAACTACAATTCTTTATCCAGCCTTTTCTTATAAGTAACATGTGATTTCTCATTACTACTTGTGAATTCTCCACCTAGTTATTCTCTCTCTCTCTCTCTGGATTATTTTGTATTCTTTTCTCTCTTTTTGGCCACATTTTAGGAGAAAACTACTCTACGCTAATCCAGTTAGGAGGAATGAGAATCGATCCCTAAATGAGCGTGGGGTGTGCAAGGCCATAAACCAACTGGGCTAGGCCACCGATCGACATGTGAGATCGATCCAAGAGGAGAAAGGAGTAAGTCCTGTCATGCTTTTCCACAGCTTTCTTGAACTTCTTACACATCTAAGTATCTCATTAATATATGGAATTTACCATATAGAAGAAGTTCAAGAAATCTGTGGGAGAACATGGCAAGTCTAAGGACTTAATTTGTCAATCACTTCATCTCCTTGCAACCTAGCTAAGAGCTTCATGATTTGTGTTTGGTTTTTGTGGTAAGTAACTCAAGAATTCTTTACATTCACTTTTTTTTTTTTAAAGTATTGGCTGTTAAGTTACTGAAATTATTCAGCCCATTTCATAAACTTTTGCTGAAGAGATTATAAGCTTCAGTTTTTTTAAATTCGATCTCATTCTAGTGTAACCAAATTTGATTTAGTGTTGAATAAAAAAAACCCGATAATATTCGTGAGAATTAAAATGCTAGATTAAGGTCTAAACTGACTTGAAATGTTGTGGTTAAAAGGAATACAAATTTTGTTAAATTTAGTTAAATGCAACAAATATTTGGGGAATATATTTGGTTTGGTTGGCAATTTTCTCAAAATCGCCAATCAAAAAAAAATTCTCAAAATCCTCTAATTAGGCGTTCTGATGTGTTAAGAAAATGAATTTCATATATATTGATTAAATTATGGATAATTAATACTGATAACAAACAGAACTCTATTAAAAGTGATGAAAACCAAAATCGAATTTCATTTAATGTTGCAAATGGCAATGATATTGCTTGGTTTGGGTAGTTATTAATTGCTTCATTGAACATGAAGTTAGGGTTTGATATCCTATTGTTCTTCTTGTTCTTATTTTCTTCGAGTTTTATGCTGTTCTTCTGAGATGCTTTTTCCACTAAAATTTTGAAAATGTTGTTGCTTCTCTTCTTCTTTTTTTAGAACCGGATTTTTGGGTCACGGACACCTCAACTAATTTCAAGGTCCTAAAATTACCGACCAGTCAAACCCTCTGGAATTGGTAGGAATCTGCGAATTCATAGCGAGGATCTAGAGGATAGGAATACAACAACAACAACAACAACAACAAAATTAAAAATCCGCAAACACAATCATAAGCATACGGGATTTACGTTGTTCGCCCAATGTTCTACGTCTATGGCAAACAAAGATCAAGAACAAATACGTAGTACATTAAAGTTGTCCTATACCTATGTCCTATAATCTCTTTATCTCAATTTCTTTGTACACTTTTTGACTCTTACTTATCCCGAAATATTTGTTTATTGTGATACTAAATGAGCCACTCTTTGCACAATTCCTCTTTTGCCCCTTCTTTTTGAATTAAAGTAACTTCATTGAAAAGTCAAAGGATATTCTTGAAATGTTAAAACCCTACGAGGGCAATGCTAGAAACCTTTGAAGGTAATGAAATGGTTGCCCAAAATTGATTTTAGAAAATTTTGGCTGATTTGTCCAATTTTACTTTTTAATTTGGAAAATTCAGTGTTGATGATTCAGTAATTGTTGAATTTGTCTTGGTCCATTTTGGTCTTTTCACAAGTTTTGCAAGATTACCATATTGCCTTTTCAGACTTTCAATATTTTTCCTTTGTGCCCCAGTCTCCTTCCCTTTTTTGTCTACATATGGAGGGACATTTCAGAAATATTTTAGGAGATAAGTGTGAACGCAAGCACCTCAGTTTACTAAAACAAAAGTTAAAAGTAGCCTAACACAACAAAAGCAGCCTAATACAACAAAAAAATTATTTTGGCACTCCCTTGTTTTAGTGTCAAGACCAATTTGGAGAGTGCGAAAATCAATTTTGAAAAGAAATACTTGCGGGAAAAAAAAGAAATTTGACTTTTAGTAAAGTCACTAAAAATGGACAAACAAAATGTAAAAACTACTGCAAATATATATTCAATCAGCAATAAAATGTCATACTTGGTATTTTACAATTAGTATTATATACAATTACGGCTCCAAATGATGGGCACGATTTGCACCTAGTGTTGCCTTGAAAAACTAGTTTCTCAAATTACACAGTAAATTGGGCCAAATTGGAGTAGGGGTGTTTGGTTACCTATTTTTGGCATTTGAATTTCCTATTTTCTACTTTTAATTAAGTGTTTGGCACACCACAGTCAGAACAATTCTGCGAAAATAAGTTTTTTGTATTTTAGGTTTAGAGAAGAGAAGTTAGATCGAAGTAGGGGGAGATGAATTTTTTGATTTCTTATTTTCCATTTTTCCATTTTTTATTAACAAAAAGCGCTACAGAATGTATTTTACACATATCTCCCAAACAATACTTTTATTGCAAAATATATTCTGCATATCTCTCTCAACCACTCTACAAATTCATAGTAATACATTCTGATCATAATTCAAAAAGCCAAAAATGAAAAACCCAAAATGCAAAAAGTAAAAACATGAGACTCCCAAACACCCACAATGCAGTTACGATAACGACTTTACCAAAATTACGCGTAGGATAGACCATGCAAGAGATTAGTGTTCCACTGTGAGAGGTTTTTTGGCTTTTTGGCTTTTCGCGGCTTTTTATGTGATGTATTGTGAGAGAGTGATTGCCTCGATTTTAGGAATAAGCTAACTTTTTAACTTTTTTGAGTTAGTGGAATGAGGCCTAACCCATTTTGCAATCTACAAATAAATTTTTGTTTTTTGTTTTTTTCTATTTCCTGTTCTTTCTCACCAATTTTTTTGGGGGTAAATTCTTTCTTTCTTTCTCACCATTTATCATCTCATTTGTATAGTTTCATGAGTTATCAAAATAATTGACAGGATTCTCCTTTCATTTCTCGCTCTTTCGTGCATGCCATTCAATTTGTAAGCTACTTTATAAAATTCACACCTAGGCTTAATAAGGCCCTTATATGTCATGATAATTCATTTTCATGGCTCGACCAGAATAACATTATTTAGAATGTCTAATTTTGTTTTCTTTGCATGGTTGGTGAATATTTGGTACTGTACGTGATCAAGAGTTTTTTTTTTTTTTGAACTGAAAAAAGATGCTATTGTGGGGACTTCATTGCATCGTTAGGCTCTGGCCCCGGGGTAACCGGTTGCCGGCTGGATTTAACCCAACCCAAAGGAAGGGACCTACCACCGGGCACCAGTGGAGTACATCACATCCCCTCAGCAGAGCCCAAAAACCGAACCGGAGTACAACGCGAGGTCTCCGTAGAGAACCACTAAACCCCACCCCTCCGTAGAGCACCTGGTAGAGAATCCAGCATTTTCGCAAGAGTTGTGCCATTGTTTTTTGCTCACAGAAGGTGGACCAGCAAGACAGTATACTATTTTGCATTGATGCTAGCTTTGAGTGCAGTTGCAGAACTGGGCCACCAGAGAATAGTTTTGATCAATTTGAGAGCCTAGCTAGCTAGTTCACTAATAAAAAATAGTTTATTTCAAAAATTTAGACAGATCATCTTATAATATATATTACATAAAAAATCGTGAAAAGTTACTTTATTTTAAAAACACTCTTAGTGACACACCCCTTATTTTATTTGAATGTAATGGCCAATGTGATGGGTAATGTGAAATTAGTATAGGTGCAAAAAATGAAAATGATCTGCGTACGTAGTCCGTTCATGGAATCATATATACAAAACAACTCAACTGAAGAGATGTTGATTCGTCTCTAGCGCTTAATTGAGCTCATCTCGATGATCAGAATCATTCATCTTGTATAGTCTTCGAAACAAATTATTAATTAATGTCAGAAAATCAAGTTCATCGAATATGAATAACATCCTTTTTTGAATCACATTTTAAAAAGAAAACCGAATAATGAATAATTGAAAATTATTTACCCAAAAAATAAATAATTGACTATTGCTTGTTTCAAAACTATGTGTAGATCTATCAATCTAAAACTCTACTCTCAGTTTACAAAATGAACGATTCATAATATTGAGGGAGGTTTGAGTAGAGAAAATGATTTGGCACATCTGAGCACCGTAGTAATTAACCGAACATGGTTCGATAGAATAAAAGAAACGGTAAGAGCCTCTCCAACCCACCATAACACTTTATACCAGAGTATAAATTAAAAAATAAAGTCTTATATTCAAAAAGTGAATTTAGAGGGTTTCATTTCACTCCAACCATACATACATGTCTGTATCTCTAGTTTTCAGCTCCATTTCAAATTTCCTTAAATTTTTAGTCTATTGATTGTGTACTTCTATGTTAAGTTCAATTATATTTCTTTTTTTTTATATTAAAAAAATATAGTTTTGGAGGATGAGGAAAAAAATAGAGGATGGGTTGAAGTTCCATTTTCTTTCTAAAATGAACTAAATTGGCCGGACACAAATATGGAGATGCAGAAAGGGAAATACTAACGGGTATAATATTGCACCGGTTAAGGGTACAAAAAATTATACTTGGGATCTCACTTGTAATTTAAAGTACACTTGTACTTAACGGATCTAATAAATATATTTTTTTACAACCTTAACGGATGCAATAGTGCACTTTTTTACCGGACCAATGTAAAAAAGCCTTACTGATCGTACCATTACTACGTTTGTTTTGGAAGTCAGTGAGAGGGTACGTAAAAACCGCTGATTCTGATCTTACGTGTCTCTTCCTCTGTGGATGTTTGTGTACTACAAATTCAGCCATTTTACCTCCTTTATTGTTTGGCATTCACGTTTAATTTACCGGCCGAATATTATTATAGTGCAAACCCTGTATTGTGCATCCCGGTTATTCATCTCGGTAATTAATACTCCCCCGTCCCAAAATTTTTGTCCGGTCCGCAAAACGAGGGCCTAAAAATAATAAATTTTAAAAAAGAAAACTTTCAAATTTTTTTCATAAATTAAAAGTACTCGTTGATATCTAGTAAATTGTAAAAAAAAATTGATTTTTTTTTGAAAATTTTGTATTATTTTTAAGTTCTCGTTTTGCGGACCGGACAAAAATTTTGGGACGGAGGGAGTAGTTTAGATATATTTTATTATTAATACTGTTTGCCATATAAATACTTAGATGAATACGGTTCGGATGCCGCTATATAAAATTATAGTACTACAAGATTTACACTACAAGGTTTCCGACTACGTACACCGCTTTTGAGTGAGGGCGTCAAAGCAACAAGGTAGCAAGTTGAGGTTTACTCACTTCTACCAAACACAAAGATGTGTCAAATATAGTGAAAAAAAAAAAAGTGTTGAAAACCTGAAAGGGTGAAATTTAATTATGATAAATCCGTATACATGTAGGCATAAACGTATATAAGCAGTTCTTTTTTGAAAAGGCAAAAAATTTATTATAAATTTATCACGTATATAAGCAGTATCTCATGCAATGAGAGGAAAAAAAAAGTATTACAGTATTATAAATTCGTCGGACATTTAATTTCTACATTTTGTACTGGTTCTGATATTTTGTTCAATAATGCTAGAATTAAAACTCAATACACGACACCAAGAGTACATCTTACAAAAATAGTTTAAGGCGTGATTTTAATTTTGACCCGCTGTGTTTTGGCCTACGTGCATATAATGCAATTTATGGATTCCCAATCCAATCTCAATTTCGAAAGAGAGTCTCGACGCGGCGGTTGCATTTATGCCGGAGACGTCGCCAGTGTTGATCGAACTAATGGGCGAACTTTTAATACCTTCAACTATGCATGATGTACATGAAAAAAAATCCTTAATTAAGTGATAAATTTGCACAATTTTTTCACGAAACACTAAATATATGTATACACTTAAATCATACATTGTTCAATATTACACTAGACGTTTAGTCTAAATTCTATATTTTATCAATTTATTTAAGCACAAAATTATACATATACAAGCATCTACATATCCATATATATGTGGATATGCATATGCACGTATATTAGTGCCTTATTTTAGAAAGTTTAAGATTAAAGATAGTGAATACGGTATAGCTAGGTTTCATGATTTTGACGGATAAGACATATATGGTATATATCGTGATTGGCCCAGACCCCTTGATGTAGGTTCCGTTTTCCCTTAATAAGGCCCCATTTCACTAATTCAAAAAAGCTAAAACATCAGTTTATTCCTAAAATCGAGGCAGACACACTCTCACAATACATTACATAAAAAGCCGTGAAAAGCCAATAAGCTACCTTAGTGGAACACCCCCTAAGAGATGCGAGAAGGACAAGCAACGAAAAGCCATGTTGTGGATCTCTAACAGGGGTGGAGGTGGAGAGGTCATGAGAGAGAAATGGTGTTAAGTGACGGTTAGGGTTTGAGTAAAGTTAGAAACAAAAGATGAAGATATGGGTAGAAATGCATTTTCATATTTGGATTTTCTTTTACATTCTCAAACTAGGTTAGTGTGGTCCAAATTCGGTCAACTGGTCAAGTTAAATGAAAACAATAATTGTGCACTTTGGTTCATAGGTTATGTGGTGATTATTGAATGTAAGGAGAGCAATCCGCATTAGCCCAAACCAAGTGGGTCGAACCGATATTTACCCCTAGTACATGTAGTGGTTCATTAAAGAATTATTCGGTAGTCCCGGAGCAAAATTACGTGGCAGTTCTAGTCATTAATTATAACACCAAAAATTTATGTTGGGTTCATACAATTAGTCGTGTATCCCACAATAATTTGTGGTGTTAAAGTGTCTCAGAGTACCATGTGACTGTGCTCTTATAGCATTGAGGGAGTGTTTGGCACCTTACCTTTTGCAATTTCATTTTCTATTTTTCAGCTTTTGACTATTCGGTGTTCACCGCCAAAACTCATTCTGGGATAATGAGTTTTCCGTTTTGATGCTCAGAGGGGAGAACCCAAAAGTAGGGGAGGAGACTTTTGACTTCTCATTTTTCACTTTTTCCATTTTAGCTACTAAAAAGACAAACAAAATATATTCTGCACATATTTTTCAAACACTATTTTCGTTGCAAAATACATTTTGTACATTTTTATTTTGACAAATGATAATGCGAAAACCGTTTTTGATTGTGCCAAAACACAAGTGCATAAAATGTTCGAATTCATGCGTAAGGTACAAGTTTTTTTATGCATTGTAGTTTTGGCACAATTAAAAATAGTTTTGACATTATCACCACTATTTTCTCAAATACTATACTAGATTCAAAATATATGGTATACCAAATTCAAAATATATTCTAACCATAATTGAAAAGGCAAAAAAACTAAAAATGAGCCTCCGAAACACCCATTTGAAGCAAGTGGTGGCTAGCTCATATGGTAGAGCTCTTGGATACCCCACACTGCATTCCAGGAACGAGTCCTATTCCCCTATGCAATAGATTAGGAATGAACCCCCCCAAAAAAAAAACCCTCTTTGAATAATTAAACATAAATATTCCAAATTTATGCAAAATAAAGAAAACTCAGATCCGTCCGTTGAAACATATGCCGCCTGAGGGGATTAGACGGTCCAGATTCAATTACTAAATGGCGGGCTACCAAAATGGGCTAGGATCCATATATATTGGACTCTAGGCTGAGATCTTCGTCTTATCTTCAAAGGGCCTAAAACCTCATAGCCGCCGCCCCAGCCCTTAAGGTCCGTTTAGGGTTTCGTTTCTTCCAATTTCAAGCCCATCACCTTTTCCTTCCCAAAACCCCTCTGAAATCTTGAAAAATCTTTGGAAAAATCTAAAACCCTAACCCTAGCTTGCAGTTGCACTGCCCCTGATTCGAACAAGTGGTTTCTGATTACAAAGATCTTTGCTTTACAGTAAGAATTCAGATTCTGTATGTTTTCGGCGTCTCTTGTTTTTATTACGTTTAATTCTAGATTTTTTCCCCATTGGTTTTCGAATTGTTCGTACTTAGGGTTTTGATAGAAACTAGAGTAAGTGTTTTATGGTTTTGTCGTACGTAAGATTGTTCAATTTGATCAATGTGATACAGTGATAGGCTTGTCAATTTTGATTTTTGTTGAAGGTTGCGTTTGGCCGGCTTTGCATCTATGCAAACAATTGATGAATCGTTTCGGGCAAGATAAATACACGCTGTGTTTTGTTGTTTAATGCACAAGGTGGAGTGAGAGTTCAATGAATGTTTTGTACTGTTGGTTAGAGTTTTCTATTCAAGGCACTGTTTTGTTGTTTCACCTGTGCTTCCTTAGAGCATCTCCAGCGAATGTTTTTAAAATGGCAAAAGTTGGAAAATTGAGCTAATTTTGGAGTTAATGTGATCCAGCATAACTGTCGAATTTAAAGTAAAGTACGGGTTGCCGTTCGAAAAGAAAGAAAGAAAGTAATGTATGGTTGCGACCAACGGACCATTAACATACTATTTTCCTATTGAGAGTTTTGTACATTGCATATTATCAATCCATTGCACTTTTCAATGTAAGACAGAAAGGTCAGAAGTTACTACAAAAATGTAACATATTATTGCGGGAAACAATTGATATTTACTGGAAATGCTCTTACATGAGAGATTTTATTTTGTTCACTTCCATGGATATTATAGGTTAAACTCTGTTTGGACTTTGGACTCATAAATTAGTGGTGATCCCTGCCGAATTAGGCTTGGATACCATTCAAAACCATTTAAAGTTTTCGAATTTCATTTGGAGTGGACAATTCAGAAATTATATTACGTACTATTTTGGACATAACAATCAATTCTCCTCGCTCTTATGATTTGTAGAATTATAACTTCATTTGGTTTGATTTCTTCTCTCAAATATGTTTATGGATAAGTAAAATCCTCGGAGAACTCAAATATGAGGCCCCAAAATGATTTGTACTTCTTGTATTAGGTCCAAGCAGATTTGATGAGCGTACATTGACCTTTGCATAAGAAAGAGTAAGATGTCTGATTATATAGGTCTATCCTTGTGGAACATAGTTCTATTAATTTTTAGGCGTGTAGTGTGTGTGTGTGTGTGTGTGTGTGCTGACTGTTGTAAGTTCCAAATTTAGGTGAAAACATGTTTAGGTGCAAAAGACCACCTCTTGTCTATCTTTTGTTTTAGATATAGCCACTTAATATCCATGGGGAGATCTCCGCTAAGAGCTCGTTTGGATGGCGTTTATAGCCCCTGCTATTTCATCCTCCTCCTCCTCATCCTGGTCCCACCACATATCCCTTGTTTGGGAGCACCAAAACCACCCCTGACTAACTAATCCGGCGTCCCCCTCCTCCTCCTTCCCCCTGACTTATGTTTAGTCATGGGGGATGAGGGTGGTCGAATTACTTGGGTTACCCTCACCCCACCCCAGATCCTTCTCTTCCAACCTCAAGAAATACAATCTAAAATCCCCAAAAATTACTGAAAAATATGGAAAAAAATACATATCTGTTGCGTAATCGATCAGGAGGAGATCGGCCATAGTCGTCGTCGTGGTGATGGATGGTGAGGCGTCGCCGGCGTCGGATTTCTGCCCGTCTCCGGCGTTGTGATGGATGGTGAGGCGGCGGGTTAATTTGGAAGAGAGGAGAAGAGGGTTTTAACTTTCTGGTGTAAAAGATAATGCCTCTTTTAAGAGGCTGTCGATATTTTCTAGGAGAAGAGGAAAAATTATCTAGTACACATGCATACTTGTTCCTAATATTTAGATTTCTTTTTTATTTTACCACCTTATTTCATTACACGTTTTTATTTACCACAAAAAACCTTTTAAAAATTACATGTTTTGAATATTTAATGATTTTAATTTATATAAAAAATTATTAGAAGGACTTATTATAGCTTAATTTTTGTTAAGTATAACAAATTAATTATTTTTTAAATTATATAATTGATATAATTCATAATCTAATACGGGCATATGAAAGGGCAAGAAAGTCTTTTGACATGATTTTGCATCATCCACCCTCCTTATCTCTCCTTTTTTATCCTTCATCCAAACCATGTACATTTAATACCCCCTTCTTAACTGTCACATCAATGTTGATCCACCCTTCTTATTTAATCCCCGACTATTTTATCCCCTATTACTATTTAATCCCTCCAAAACCAATACGCCATCCAAACGAGCCGTAAGTGTTTTCGCTGTCAATAAGATGGCCTTGGATTTTATATCACACTTAAGCCTTTATGCTTCTCTTGAAGCTGTTTTCTCTGTCGTTTGCATATATGCTGAATGTTTAGAACAAGTGTGATGTGTTGGTGGATTTTGAGCCTTGAGTTGGTTCCTTGAAGAGTGTCTCTGAGTTTTTTAAAACACTATGAACGACCTTAGTGCATTCTGGATTTTCCGTGCTGCTTTGGTCTTTATGCAATTATTTAACAAAACTTACTTATTTGACGGCGATTTAAACTGTGTCATGATTGTTGGCATGTTTATTGATTCCTTATGCATTTGCCTTCCAATGCAGGACTGCTTTTCCATAGACATGGATATCCCTACTGAAAACAATGAGTCCCCCATTTTGGATGCACAGTCTAACAAGCAAAGGAGAAAGAAGTCCATAGTATGGGAGTACTTCACAATCGAAACTGTTGGGGCTGACTGCACAAGGGCCTGCTGTAAGCAGTGCAAGAAATCATTTGCCTACATTACTGGTTCAAAGCTAGCTGGCACTAGTCACCTCAAACGACACATTGTCTTAGGGATCTGTCCAGTAAGCCGTCGTAACCAGGAGAAAAATCAATCAACTCCATATCTATCAGGTTTGAAACCCAATGGTGCTGCTAGTGTTACTGACCCTCGTAGAAAGCGCTATAGAACAACCCCTGTCTTTCCCGTTCTACCCTTCAATCAGGATATTTGTAACCATGAACTTGCCAAGATGATAATTCTGCATGACTATCCTCTCAACATTGTGGAACATCACGGGTTTATTGATTTTGTACGAACCCTTCAGCCAAAATTCAATATAGCTAGTGTTGATTCTATCGAAAAGGATTGTGTGGGTGTCTACTTGAGTGAGAAGCAAAGACTTTTGAACTTGATTTGTGGTATTCCAGGCCTAGTGAGCCTTACCTTGGATTTGAGGACTACTGATGAAACAATAGGATATGTATTTCTTAGGGGACAATTTGTTGATGTTGATTGGAGAGTGCAACGGCGCATCCTAAGCGTTGTTATGGTTCCCTCTCCTGATTCAGAAGTTGCCTTCAATCATGCGGTTAAGCGTTGCCTAAATGATTGGGGTTTAGACAGCAAGCTATTTACTCTCACTCTTGACGAATCGTCTTCTAACATCACTGTTAGAGAAAATCTCAGAGGGCTACTTTCCATTAGGAATCCACTTGTTCTCAATGGTCAGTTATTGATTGGAAGCTGCTATGCCCGTGTTTTAGCTTCCCTCGCCCAAGATGCATTGGGTTCCATGAAGGAAACCATTAAGAAAGTCCGTGAAAGCGTGAAGTACGTAAAAACTTCAGAATTTATTGAAGAGAAATTCATTGAGCTGAAACAACAGCTTCAAGTGCCTAGCATGAAGAGCCTAACCATTGACAACCAAACAAAATGGAACACTACTTACCATATGCTGGCGGCTGCCTTAGAATTAAAAGAAGTCTTTTCTTGCTTGGATACTTCTGACCCAAATTACAAAGAAACCCCCACTATGGATGACTGGAAGCAGTTGGAAACTCTCTGCACATATCTAAAACTTCTTTTAGAAGCAGCTAACGTTTTAATCACCACACCACACCCAACTGCCAATTTGTTCTTTCATGACGTGTGGAAAATTCAGTTCGAATTGACACATGGGAGCTTGAGCAATGATCCCTTTGTCAGTGCTCTTGTCAAGCCCTTAAAAGAGAAATTTGATCAATATTGGAAGAAAACCAATCTGGTTCTTGCTGTTGCTGCAGTTATGGACCCGAGGTTCAAAATGAAGCTCGTGGACTTCAGCTTTTCCAGAACTTATGGCAATGATGCTGAGAACTGGATCAAGATTGTTGAAGAGGGTGTTCATGAACTCTTTCTTGAATATGTTGTGGAATCACTTCCTCCGCCAACTTTTATGGATGACGCGAATGAATTTGTTGCCAAGACGGAGCTGGTTGATGAAGGAGAAACCCTTCTTTCGGCTTATGATGGGCTTTCAGATTTCGAAGTTTATATATCCGAAATTTCTGGTAACCAGCATATGAAATCAGAATTAGATCAGTATCTAGAGGAACCTGTTTTGCCTAGGGTACAGGAATTTGATGTTTTGGGATGGTGGAAACTAAACATGTCGAAGTACCCCACTCTTTCCAAAATGGCGTCTGATGTTTTGTCGATCCCAGTTTCTACTGTAGCTCCGGATTCAGTGTTTGACACTGTAAGCAAGAAGATGGATAGCTATCTGGCCTCTCTGAAGCCCGTGACTGTTGAAGCCCTCATCTGTGTGAAGGATTGGATTCGGTATGGATCTTCTGTGCAGTGTCGATCTTCGGAAATTTCAACTGCTATTGTTAAAATGGAGAATTTTTAGGTTTATAACCATATACATATGACTGATATCCAACTTGTAGATTAGGTGTCTTGGCTCTTTAGTTTTCTGCCTATAGAGTCCAATTGAAGTGATTGGCCTCTGATTCTTTCTTTCCTTTTGAGTTCATCTGTTAGGAGATTTTCACAGGTCTAACAGGATTTTATGATGTCTCTATGGGAAATTTGTCCAGATGATTGCCATATAAAGCTTCAATTGGCTACAAGATTTCTTTTATGCTTCTAAGTCTACATATTTTCTGCTGGTTTACCTGACAATACAATATGAGATTCTTAAGGTTGACACGAGAAAACGAATCATTTTTCCGATGAACAAACAGAAGAGTTCTATGTTTTCAATTCCACTGTCGACCTCTGTAAGGCCGATATTGCAGTGAATGTTAGTGAATTGCAACTTATCTCTGTGAATTGTACAGTATTATTGAATGGCATGATTCATTTTCACGATTTGGATCGATGTGGTTGAAGTACTGGCAGGGCTGCCCTCTGCCCATTTGGGACTTCCTATCGATCACGCAAGTACTAGAGATATCTAAATGTGTTGGAAATATTTTCCCATCGTAAACATGAGAATAAATTTTTTCCACCGGCGATGGAAACAGTGGGTATTCCACCGCCGCCCATTGTGGGTCCCACTGTGCATTTACTATTACAATCCGAACCGTTCATCTTGTAGGGTCCACAATATTGTTTAGTCACGCGAAAAATCAACTTAATTAGATATGAAGAGATTAATCAAAAGTTGAATTTTAGTTAATAAAATGAACGGTCTGATCCTGTCAAGTTAAACTTTCCATGACCGTCCATTTTGGTTATAAAATGTAATATTTTGATGCACCTATTGATGTCCGGTGAAGCTAATTTTCGGAATGAGAATACTGCTGTGCGAATCCTACAAGATGAACGATTCAGATCACTTATTAACGCATCGTGGGGCCTAACATGATGGTGGTGGAAAACCTATAATTCTCGCCGCCAGCGGAAGGAATCCAATCTCTATAAACATTGTTCACTGCATCGGTTGATTAATGACCTTTAAGACTTCAGATTTAACTTTTTAAGTATTGTACGTAACCAAAGTTCCAGTATGGAAAAAGAAAAGCACTTGAACCACAAAAATAACAAACGAAATCAGGAGCGGTTCTGAGTTTGACAAATACACGAATTTTTTTTACATTTTAAGCTTCTTTTTCTAGCATTATCGGCGAAAATCTAGTATTATTGTCACCAAGCCACTGATACAGAGCCAAACTAAACTAGACTACACATATTTTTGTCACCGTAGAGTTAAAATCCTAGAGCCACCCATGTACAATACCTCTGTGACACCATCGGTAAGTAACCTTTGATATTCAACAAGAATATACAGAGAGAATCTTGAACATTAAAAATGTACAAAAGCAGGAAGCCCGCGAAGAACCCCCAAAAAGAGAAATTGAAGAAATCAAGCTTCGATGCAATTTCATATCATTCACTGTTATTCTTCATGCTTTTCTTCTACATCATGAACCCTATTCAATGACTCCTCAAATGCTTCGAAAGCAACCTTATAATGATCGAGGGAGATTGCCCCTTCCTCCACAACTTGCAAGGCGCTTCTGTACAACTGATTAAACCACTGGACTCGATTGGTTCCATCAACTTTACTGGATCCCTGATCCGGAATGTAGAATCGCTTGTAATCCTTTTTCCACCGCGATAGAATGTACTTTGAAGGGATCTCCTCCACCCCATTAAAGTTAAGAACACATAAAGCATGTCGGCATAGATATCCATTGAAGTTAAAGCAACTGCAAATGCAACGAACTTCTGCTGCTGCTCTATTGTACAAAACCTCGTAATCCCTAATTTCCCTTCTGTTTCCCTCACCCAAAACGCGCTCCTTCACTAAGAATATTACGATTGGCCCATCGATGTGTAATTGTGTAGTACTGAAACATGAATACATCTCCTCCACCTCAAGTTGAAACTTCTTGAATATTTCTCTTGTATAGACTTTTGACAGCTGCATTTCGAAAGCACATCTTGTTTTCAATATGGGACTTGAGTTTCTTGACTCCATATCCGAAAACGCTTCTTCCTTGTACTTCTTTTGTAAAGCCAATTCGTACTTATCAAGAAATTCTTTCAGAGGAGTTTGTTTATGGACATACCTATCGAAAAAAGCGTTCAACGTCTCACCTGGGCGAACAGCAGCCATACCCGCAAAGAATACTTCTTTCAGATAAACCGGGGCCCACCTAGTTCGATCTTCATACAAAGATTGAAGCCACTCGTGATCGCTTACTCCAAAGCGCTGGATCATAAACACCCATGCTGCTTCGAAGTCAAATGGCTTTAATGCCTCGTAGACTGCCTTAGTCAATGCCTTTCTGATAGTGTCATAGTTGCGTAATCCGCCTAATTTCTCCGGAACTTTTCTCATGACGTGTGACAGACCAAAGCGATGATGAGAATTGGGAAACGTCTCCGCAATTGCACTTTGCAAAAACTTGCATCTGTCTGTGATGATAGTCTGCGGGGAGAGTCCTGACATACAAGTAATCCATGCTTTTAACAGCCAAACATAGGATTCTGTCGTCTCGCCTGAAACCAAGCCACAACCTAGCAACACTGACTGACCATGGTGATTTATGCCAACAAATGCCACAAGCGGAACTTCATATTTGTTTATCAAATACGTATTATCGAGAAAAACGACGTCGCCAAAGTAACCACCTGCAGCCCTAGACCTAGCATCTGCCCAAAACACATTTTTCACCCGCCCTTCATCACTAAAATCCATCAAATAAAAGAAATTTGGATTAGTCAATTGCATACGACAAAGGTAGTTGTAAATGGCTTGTGTGTCGCACTTTTTCAAGTGCAGCTGGTTGGGAAAATGATCAGAAAAGTCCCTAATTTCTCTCAAATTAGAATTTGAGTTCCCATTGCCTCCTCCATCAATCACAAGGGCCCGGTACAACTTAATTGTCCTTACTTCTGCATCGGAACTTGTTTGCAACTTTCTCTTGGTTCCAATTCCCATCTTCTTGACGGACTTGTGGATTTTTGCACCTAACAAATGGTTGTGTTCAAGGGTAACTTCAAGTATCCTCCACCTTTTCGAGTCCACTAACCTCATCCTAATCATCGCGGGGCAGCCGGTTCTTGTTTCCTTCCGTATTCGGTTAACATCTTTGATTCTTTTGAAACCCTGGCTGCTGCAACAAAGTACAGCACCATACTTTTCTCTACTGTTTCTTTTGAACCATGAATTTTTCACCCGAACACAAAAACCCAATTCCTTCGCATAACAAATGTAATAGTTGTACGCATCGTCATACGACTCAAACTCCATTCCCCCAGCTGGTGCAACGAATTCCTTCCTTTCTTGAGGAACACCATTTTGACCATCTAACTCAGTTCTCTCACCATCTGTGTCATGTGGAATCTCAATGCTTTCACCAAGAGGGGTTCCATTATTGCTAAGAGAAGTTTCTTCCATCTGAAAAAGAAATCATGCACCTAAGAACAGGACACCAAACAAAATAACCCACAATCAAAGCAAATAAGATAAATGCGCTAAGTAACATTTAGAGAACCATTTTTGAAGGTATGAGAAGTGAAAATATGCCGCCCATCAAATAACGGGATTTTAGCAACGTCACTGCCTTTATGCTCCAATTTTGATGTTCCACTATGCTCAACATTAACAGAATAAGCAACTGGTACCATCCCAACACATAGAAGTTAACGGAATGCCAAATTACTGACAAAACAGATCAATTTTCTTTTGTAAAGATTTGTTCTTCTGCTTGATGCTTCAAATTTCAGCTAAAAAGACCAAGGGTTTGCTTCTTGTTTCGACATCGAAGCTACTTTTGTTCACGCGAAGAGGAAATTCAGGTTGCAAGCCAAAAACTAAAACTCAAGTATGATAATGTCACCACCAGTTTATTCCATATCGAGGTCGGTCCTAAACGTATTTCCAATAAAATTTTGAGAAACAAAAATAAACAAACAAAAAATAAAGGAAAGTAAAGACATAATCCTCGTATAACAGCCGACACAAGGGACAAGCTATTGTGGAAATGCGACGTGGCTGCTTTGGATTTAACCGACAATACAACTTTCCGAGAACCAACTAGAGACAGGGCATAAATGCAATTGGCGTCAAGTTGTCTTGGTAACACTATTAGAGTTCAATAGAACAACGTTCAGACTTAGAAAAAAGAACTGAAACGTCAAACACATGTAGATTAAGCATTAGGCTAATCTGGAAAATTTCACAATATTGACGTACTGTTCGCCGTTCACATTCTCTTAGTGACCTTGATCTTCTCACCAAAGAAAATAAAACAGCCAGTGTTATACCTCTCTACTAGCTAGGTACAAACTTGATCCTACTCCTTTAAGCCATTGTTGATAGACAACCGAACACTAACAGGAGAAATAATTATTCCAATGTACCACCACAAAGTGATAACAATGGCCAACCGTCATTTGCATAAAACTCGTATTCAAAACTTGACATGGAGTTAGTTATTTAGTTTCTTCTGGTTGTTGCACCACCAGGGCAACAAATTTTTCTACTTTCTAGACATCCAAGCTCAAGAATGATCTTTTAGACCATTCCTCCTATAAGAACGCACACCAATTCTAACTTAATTATACCTTCTTTACTAGACTACTCGGTCAGCTACTTCAAATCATGAAATGTTGGTCCGTGCTATACTGCTATATACTAATTGGTACTACAGCGCCAATCTTTTATGATAAATCGGTGAAATCACCATGAATTACTCCATCTCATTTTGACTAACTTCAAAATTCCTTCAATTGATCTCGGCGATCTCTCTAAGAAAAGCATTTGGGTGTTAGTACTAAATACCTGTAATATTTTCTCAAAAGTATTTGGGTGTTAGTACTAAAAGATCTATAATATTTTCTCTCTAGTACAACTATATAAGCTAGTAGGCTCAACAAACCGGAGAAGAAACCAGATGAATGGTCAGTGGACCGTAGTCAACCCATGTTTTGAAACAAATTCGCAATCATAAATAACTTTGAAATGAACCTAATGACCCATAATTAGTCCCAATTTCAACTTAAAATCTACTAACCGCTGAGAGTTAAGTTCAAAAATCATAACAAACAGTTCTTCTCCTAGGACCTTTACATGAGAAGCTTCCATCTGCTAACCTGTTACTGTTGGATGTTGTGGGGCTACAATAATCTGGTTCCAAAATTTCTTTTTTTGGTAACTCAGGTGTCCGGGCTAGCGTGATCCTCGACTAATTGTGGAAGACCAATCCCAACGTCCTTAGCCCATCGCCCAATTAATGTTCCGTAAAGAATTGTCGTGCTCTTCAGGCACATGCGGAAAACAGATAACAAAAAGTGCTCGAAATTTCTGGAATACAGAAAATACCAGACACTAAACAGGAACTCAAAGCATAGCAAATTAAACCACTATTGCAACCAAAAAAATGCTAAAAAGAAGGGTCCCTTAAGTATTAAGTTAACACTCTTCAACTGAGTTGAATTGATTCACTCGTGGTTTGTGGATCGAAGCTGTGTTTATTTCCAACACCCCAAACTAATTATGTTTCAGCATCTAAATTAACATTGTTAAAATACACACACACACACACACACACAGAGAGAGAGAGAGAGAGAGAGAGAGAGAGAGAGAGAGAGAGAGAGAGAGAGAGGTACCTGTTGTGGGCTGGTTCTGATTCTGATCGAATACAAATTGAAATACAAACATTTTGCAGTGATAAAGAAAATAAAAAAGTACTGAAAAAAATACTCCTGGAAACCCTAGAATTTGAACCCTGTCACAGAATGCTACCCATACTTGTACATTTATCGGTTTTGATACCAATAACATTCTTCCGCCGTTCCAATTTGATAGTCTACTGCGAAACTACGTGCAATTTTCAAATTAAAAAATAATATATTTACCAAAATAATTTTTGAATTTTTTTTGCACTGTATTAAAATTCTCAATGAGATCTATCAAATAAGATTTATATTGATTAGAAAATTATTTTTGTAAGTACATTATTTTTTAATTTGAAAATTGCACGTAGTTTCGTAGTAGACTTATCAAATTGGAACGGAGGAAGTATAATTTAACAACAATGTCAACCCAGTGTAGGAGCACGTATTTGATATTTCATGTTTGATTCCTTAAAGTTTTTGACATTTTACTGTTTAAATAGGCATGTTCAATGTAATCCTTTGAACATCTTGTAAGTTTTTTGAAATTTTCGGTTATCACGTGTGAGAACTTCTTGTAAATTTTTTATATTTTCGGTCATCACATAAAACAATTGCAGTTATCATGTGTGAGAACTTCTTGTAAATTTTTTATATTTTCGGTCATCACATAACACAATCGCGATTATCACATGTGAGAACTTCTTGTAAATTTTTTATATTTTCGGTCATCACATATGACAATCGAAAACTATGCTTACTATGCGCTAAATTTAAATTCTGCATGGTATTATCATATACTTGAATATAAAACTAAATCCAAGCAAATTATTAATGGCAAACTCCATTTACGACACACTACCATTTCAAAATTCAATACTATAAGCTTCATTTTTATTTTTTTTCAAAAGCAATATGCCAAGTTTTTGGACAATGGAATTAGCTCTTCGGCAAACAGAAACCAATTTAGGCAGATTGGTATCCGATTATCAAACTTCAAATGTCTGTTCTTCATTCGTCCCTCTTCAACATCCAAGCTCTCAATCGACACCATCGTATCCAAATTCCTAAATACCTCTATTCCAATGCATTCGTAGTTATTGGATCGTATGAGAATTTCCACGCACAAGAATCTCGAGATAATTTCGAAAGGCAGGTAATTTCTGAAAGAAGGGCTCGGCTAGTGTGACTAAAAACACTTACAAGTGCTTGTACCAAAATTCACTTAAAAGTTACTACAAAAGATGTTAGCAGCAAAAGCTCTCCCTTCCATCCTTACAAACCATTTCTCAGACTAAGCACAGCTACTTCTTTTACCTTAACTATATCCTCCTTCTGTTCTCCACCTTTGCCTCTGCGTGATCATCACTTTCTTCGAACATTCTCTCACACGAAGCTTTTTTACCTTATATTTTTCTTACCACTAGCTTTCTTTGACTTTGTTTTCGCAGGAGGATTCTTAGCTGTTCTAGTTTTCTTCTTATCACCGCCATAATCCTCATCATCATCATTGCTACCATCATCATCATCTTTGCTGCTTCGACTGGATTTTCTTTTTGCAGGTGGCATCCTAGGTCCATTCCCAGTTGTGCTTCTCCGCCCCTTTGGTTTTACATTTTTAGAAGCGTTTTCCTCTTCCTCACTTCCTGGATCATCATCATCAGTGTCCTCATTTTTGCTTCCTTTCGCCGTTTGCTTTCTCGGTTTACTTGGTGCTTTTGCAGCTTGATCCCCACTCAGCTTTTGTAACTCTGGAACATATGCTGATGTCTGAGACACAAGAAACAAACCCCGTCAACAGATAAACAAAGGATCGTCCTAGAAAAGCCAACCGAACAAGGGGAGAGGTTTTGGAAATATACCCTGCCGCCAGCAGCAATAAATTCAATTTTCTTCCCTGCCATAAAACAGAAGATAATTGAAGACATTATTAACAGTGGATGGCGAAACCGTGACCAAGATCAAAATTAAAGGGGAAATGACTATACCCAAAAGTGGAAAATGCTTTTGTAGACAAAACTTATTACAAGTACCTAAACCAAAAATGACCAATTATTTATTTGTCCTTTCCTGGTCTATAGTTGGTAAACAACATAATTTATAGCTACTCAAGTTTTCCTCTAATAGCATGATTCTCAAGCCACCAGGTTTTCCAAAATCCCTTCCTATGCAATGGACATCCAAGATGAAATGCTATGAAAAAGATCGGTATTGAGAGCAGAGGCCAAACCATCAACAAAAGCCTTTCCAGGCTTCTTTTCGCGGGAATGGAAAATCCAACTTCTAGGAAATTGGCTACTATCCGCCCCAACTTCAACGGCTTTTTCAATGACCTGTAAAATGAACTGATTTTGTCAATGATAACACATATATCAAAAACATCTTACCATTAACAAGTCCGGGCCTTTTGCCCCACCGAAGATGAAACAACCATTCCAATGGGAAGCGGCTGCAGTCCGCATCGACTTCAACAGCATAACGAATAACCTACAAGTATTGCTGCTTCTATACTAACCACAGAGAATGTATGCCTAACTGAAATGAACCAACAAGAGAAGATCACTGACCTCTTTAATGCAATTGTGCAATGCTATACAGCTTTCTTTGGAAAGGCAGGAAGCAATCTGCATTGGATGGATTCTTGCCTGAAGGTTCAAAAAAACACGAGTCATTCCTCAGATTTTAAAACCGAAGATATGCAAAAATTTGCACCGAGTCTGAGACCATATGCATGTAAAACTGATGAAAACTAAAATATGCCTAAACTCACACAGTCACTCTATGACACTAACATAAGAAGTGCACTGTGGTCCGTGTCTCCTAAGCCATATGACTGTGTTAGTAGTTCAGGGAATCAGAGATCAAAGCACTTACCCTTGTGATTTAAACTTAAATCAAGCAGCCTGAGGTTGATTGCACCATCAGTGCGTATAATCAGAAACCTTAGACTTGGATAAATGCAGTTGAAAGAACAGTAAATTTAAAGCAAAGCATATAACACATGTTACCCTCACAAAAATAACAACAAAGCAAATATGATATGTGCCAGACATAACGCCAGTTTTACCCAAACATTTCATCCTTCTTAGTAATCAGGCGATTGTTATTAAATTTTCTCCCAACCAAGGGCCAATTTAGAGAAGGATTTAAATATCAAACCTTCCATAGAAGAGACATTTTTCAATCTATGGAAGCACAGAAAAGTCCAAACTGATATGTTCAAAGAAACAGTAGAAACATTTCATTACTTGTTATTAACTTGGTTCATCCTCGTTTGTGTGCTCTACCACTCTAACAAATTTTCTGTTGGTGATACATCTAGGACCCATATCCTAACAGTCTAGTAAAACCTTCACAAGATATTGGCCTACTTGCCCATAATGAGTCATCTCAACTATGAAGTATCATATCTCCTGCCCATAGATTGCCTAGTGGTCCAACAATAACCAATTCTCTCTCCCCTTTTGTCATAGGGCGAGGTTACATCACTGCCATTCCAGGCCTCGGATTACTATTAAGCTCTTATGCATGGGACATGGCAGATGAGGTACAAGACTATACAACTCTGGTCATTACGTCGTTTGATGAATAATCTAAAGTCTGCAGCTATTCCTAATCATGTGGGGTACATTTAAGAAGTAGCATCCCCACATCCATTCCATGAGAAACAAGAGCATCATCCTATCTCAACATTTTCTTTTATTTTCTACTTTTTCGCTAGAACTCATTTAGGATAGAGCAACTGCAGCTCAGAGCACCAACCATCAATGTAGTTTGAACTAAACCTGCTTGCCGGAATTCTGGCATATCCCGCCATGATTTCATAACAGGAAGAAGATGAATGTCAAATGTCGCCAGCGTCTAATTTGTGTACAATGATACAAAATTGAAGGTTGACTAACAGAATAAAAAAAAACGGAGCCAAACTCTAGTTGTATAAAGTAGACCAAATTTCTGTCAATACAGAGATTGGTTCTAGGGTATCCAGGGTAAACTGACTTGGTATAGCACTTCATCTGCAATCCAATTGCCAATACCCGAGATAAAACCCTGCAAATATGAAAGAAAGGAAATGAATAACAACTATGCTTCCCTGATGCTAGCTATTAGCAACTATGCTTCGAAAGCATCCAAAATTGTACTTTGATCACTATAATGTATTATCAATATAGCCAAAATACAGCAAAACCTAGTCAAAAATCTTGCAATACTTGTTTAAAAAGCACAAACCAAAAAAAAAAAAAAAAATGTTAAAGCATCCAACTCAAAACCTATTGGCAATGAGTGGAGAGGCCGTCCAGGCTCATATACTAGACTCGGAGGTTATAATTAACCAATGTGAAACAGCTCTAACACTCCCCGCATGTGCAACCCTTGACCCGCACGTGGAGAGTTAAACAACGGATCCACAATATTGGGATCACAACAAAACAAAGGTGCACTTATGGCACAAACAACGGGGTAATAACCAAGAGAGTTGTCCAAAATCCTCCGAAGCCTAGCTCTGATACCATGTTAAAGCATCCAACTCAAAACCAATTGGCAATGAGTGGAGAGGCCGTCCAGGCTCATATACTAGACTCGGAGGTTATAATTAACCAATGTAGGACAAGCTCTAACAAAATAATTCATCTGCCAAAGTGTTTTAAGCTTCCCTATGCTTCGAGTTATCTTCATCTTGAGCCATATCATGCCTGCAGTCATTGGTTCTTGTTCAATAAGAATGAACAAAAAAGGCTTCAAGGCACAACAGCAAAATTCTGTTAGGTGTCGAACTTTGCCTTTGATATGCCATATTTATTGACAAAGGATTTAAGTACAATTAAGAACTACGGAGTAGGGTATTTGTCCTGTTGTGACTCATGAGGTGACCAAAGGCATCGACCAATATTTTTGGACAAATATTTTTTCTTTTAAAATTTCAATCAAATAAATAGAAAAGACAATATTTTTTTACTTTTGATAATAAAAAAAAAACAGACAAGATCTACTAAATTTTTTTAATAAGCTAAATAAAACATGCTAAGGAACTATGTAACATAAATAAAACGACAAAACCATAGCTCTAGGTACAAGATTAACAAAATGAACAACCTAGACTATGGATGCAAGACCAAGCTTTTAAAAGGCAAGGTCGACTCCTCCAGATGATCCTTTGTCATCTAGAGAGTTAGTAAATGAATCCGCACATGGTATCAAGTTCAACCTCCTTACCCAAAAAAGTCTTGTCTTGACCTCCTTAACTCTTCTAACAAATTTAGGCGTACATTTAGAAATCACATTCTTATGCTTAGGTTGTGGTGTCATCTTACTTCTGGGCATTTAGGTTTTACTCCCATGGCTACGGGCATAAAATTGAGGTGGAGCATTAGGAAGCCCATGGAGTTTAAAGCAATTTGGCCGTGAGTGACCTTTCACGCTACAAAAATGACAAATAGGTACAAATTGCGCATTTTTACACAAAGTAACCTTTTTAAGAGCATGTGAAAGACAAGGAGTATGCAATTTCTTGCAATGTGGTCTTATGTGGCCAACCACTGCGCTAGTATGCCAAGTAGGCTTAAATTTGAGAGAATTTACCTCACCGCACTTGGTGGTGGTATTTTTAACTGCTGCACTTTGCGTGTTTGCCTTCGGAGTATTTGGCTTTATGCGAGCATCTTTGAAATTATTTTATTTAATGAGAAACGTGGCTCTTTTTTTTGCCACAGGAAGAATGGGAGCAATGCTATTTAGCTTAACAAATATCATTTTTCCTCTTGCCTTTGACAACGAAGCATTTTCTATATAACCAAGCCCACTTCTATCCAATGACACCTTTCGAGATCCACCAAAGGTCAACTCAAGTTAGTTGGACCGAAGTTGCAGAAAAACTTCTTGGAGTTGTATTTGTCGCTCAATGATCTATGGATCGTGTAGGTACTCCAAGATACCAAAGCAAAGAACCCTCTTAGATGTTTCTCTCACGAAATATGTTTTAGGGTGGCTCTAATATGCAAGGTTGCATCCAAACCCTAGTTGAAGATATATATAATTGTTGAAAACGCACAAAACAAGATTGAGCCAGTCGTTGAGCTACTTCCAAACAAATTTGTGCGCTGGACACGGGCTTGAAAGTGGCTCGAACCATTTTCTGGAAAATCAAATGATATTGGCCTGATACTTCTTGATGCCCTGGACCTCGATGAAACACTACTATCGCACCCAAAAACTCGATACATGTTTGAAATGATTGCT
Source organism: Gaultheria prostrata (assembly GCA_036023075.1). Classification (NCBI taxonomy): domain Eukaryota; kingdom Viridiplantae; phylum Streptophyta; class Magnoliopsida; order Ericales; family Ericaceae; genus Gaultheria; species Gaultheria prostrata. The sequence goes on from JAXBDA010000963.1 coordinate 56,240, forward strand.
TTCCACATAATACCTAAATAGAATCTCTAAACAGATAAGTATAATATACTACAACTGGATAAACGGGATAAAATTAAGTGTGTTTTGTCAATTTGCCAACATAAAGGAGTTCGGTTTTTTGAAACTTATAGTACCTACAGTACTTCGAATAATTAGTATTGTTAACCTCATAGGTTCTTTTGGAGAAAGTCGAAGATAGCTTCCACATCATCATCATGGAAACTATATTTGGTGTCCATCCTATCTTTCAGAGAAAGTCGTTTTGTGGCCTTTTTACTTTTGTTACTACGTTTGTCCTTTTCATTGGCATGGACAAAGCACATTTAAAGTCAAATAACCCTTTTGGCAGCTAAGTCACAGCGTTGACTTTTCACATTTTACCAACGTGGCACCTCAAAACACGTCATAAATAATAAATTAATAAGAAGAAATTATTGGTCTTTACAAAACACATCCCAACTAGGTTGGCGCTCCCTCATTTACCAATCACATGCCAATCCTAATTTTTTTTTAAGTTAGTGACTACACCCATTTCAATGGGTTGCCTATGTATCCAAAATTGACTCAAAATCAAGTCAAACAATAGTTCAGATATGAGAAAACTTTTGTTTTCCTAGTGAACATGTAGAGTTCACAAAAATTGCAATTGTGCCCATTTGAACGGGTTGCCTACGTATCATAGTTTGACTCTGAATCAAGTCAACGTAGTTCCAAATTTGGAATTTAATTTTTTTTTTTTGGTGAACGAGGGTAGTTGTGTCAATAGTTAAAAAGGGGGAGGGCATAACTGTCTTTCCTGCCTCAATCCCATGGGACAAGATTCATAATACCACAGCCCCCGTGGGCTGGCCAATCCGGTAAAAATGGGGGATTCATAGTCCCCTAGGATTAGCAATCCCACCCATCCAAGCCAAAGCAAACATCAGTTTTGGGGCCCTTCACGTTGCTAATCCAATCCCATTGCTGACCCCTCTTATCAAACAGGGTCAGAGGGTGTTTTAATCTCGGCCGTTCAATACACTTTTGGATAGCTCAAATGCAACGTCTGAATGATGATCGCTTACATATCTCTAAAAGATTCGCATCAACCTACTCGCCATAACTCTTCTAAAAAATATATGAAAATATGCAAATATGCAAATTCATGGAGGACAATTGTAAATCTTATGAACTCTTACTTTTTTATTTTATTTGACTATTCATATTAATATATGTAAGGTTCAAAATATATACTAATTGGTTAATAGAACTCACAAAATTAAGTTAAAATAACATGGATATGTTACACTAATCTACCCCCAAACAAGATTGAAGATGTTGGAGAGATAAAGCAAGATTATCAGACCATGAAACCTGAGTTTAGCAAGTCTAGTTATTCAGTCATGTCGAAGTACGGTTACGTGGTGCTTTAAGAAACTTTAACTCTATATATTCTCGTGAAATCCACAACTAAGTATATGTACCCCATGAATTTATAGTGTTGGACTGTTCGAAAGCACCGCAAGACCATGCTCTGGAACTATTAAAGATTGTGATATGGCATAGCAAACAAGGGATAAAGATTAGAATATCAAGTTATAGCTGTTAACCTCAGTTTTAAAAAAAGAAAAGAAAAAAAGAGAGAGAGCTGTAGGCTGTAGCTGTTGACCGAAGAAATGAACGATTGTTGGATTGGAACTGGTAAAAAAATGAGGGGAAGTATCAGTGTATTACTACTAATATTCCTCGAGCAGTGCATCGATTTTCCTCGTGAACTACGTATTTATATGGATATTAGCACTAATTAATAGCCGGCGCTAATAACACTAAAACGCGTAACCAAACCAAACCGAGCCTTATGTCCCAAATCAATTGGGGTCGGCTACATGAATCATTTTCCTCCACTGAGCTCTGTCAAGTGTTGCTTGCTCACTTAGCCCTAGTAGACTCAAATCATTGTGCACTACCGCATCTAATGTCAATTTGGGTCTTCCCCTACCCGGAGCGTTGCTACTCAAAGCTATCCTATCCGCTCTCTTAACTACTGCATCCGCTGGTCTCCGATAAACATGCCCAAACCATCTAAGCCTACTTTCCCTCAACTTCTCCTCTATAGATACACCTACCATCTCGCGGACTGTTTCATTTCTAATCCTATCTTGTCTAGTCTTACCACACATCGACCTCAACATTCTCATTTCCGCTACACTTATCTTGTTCACCTGTTGTTTCTTAATTGGCCAGCATTCTGTCCCGTAAAGTATCGCTGGTCTTTTTTTTTTTTTTTGGTGCAACAGAATACAATCGCTGGTCTTATGGCAGTTCTATAGAATTTACTCTTCAATTTTGTGGGTACCCTCTTGTCACACAGTACAATAACACTAAAACACGTATGAATTAAACATTTCGAGAACCAAGGGTAGCAGTTATCTTTTGGTTCTCCCACGAGTGAGACCAGGGTTCGAGCCTCGGCAGAGGCGTTTGGGGTTTAGGGCTATGGATATCTTCTAGACCCCTTCTGGATTAACTCGCTAACTCCCCCCACTAACCCCCTACTGATGTCCTCTCTCCGTCCCAAATTTTTTGTTCGGAACGCAAAATGAAGACCTAAAAATAATAAGTCTTTTAAAAGAAATTTTTCAAACTTTTTTTATAAATTAAAAGTACTTGTTGATATCTAGTAAATTGTTAAAATAAAATATTGAAATTTTCGTGAAAATTTTGTATTATTTTCAAGTCCTCGTTTTGCAGGCTGGACAAAATTTTTGGAATGGAGGGGGTATATCGAATGGAAAAAAAATTTAAAAATTCGGAGCTGCCATAACGGGGGGAGAACTAGAAGCAGCTGAATTATATATAAATTGAGGTCATTGTTGATAAACTCAATAGTCAATACATTGAAATGTGTGTCATACTATACTCTAACTTGATAAACTCAATAGTCAATACTATTGCATGAGAGGCTGTATACTTAACAACCGACGGAGGATGGATGAATCTGGGTGACCGTCTATTTCGTATTACGGATTTTTTTTTAGAATCATGATAAATTTTCTAAAAAATTATAATGTTGTATAAGCTCGCCGGCGGATATTGTTTTAAACAATTTAACACTCGCCCAACAAATATTATATTCGTATTACTTTACGCAATTTTCAAAATAATACGAGTAGTATTTTTCATTTTAAAAATGGATAAAGATGCACAATACTGTATGCAGTAGTAATTGCAAATAAGTAAATTACCATAACTCAGGAATGGATAATCTTTTTTGTAGGTTAAAAAATAATAATCAAAATTAGTTATCCAAAGTACTCTCAAGTAAGCGGACCAGGGGTGGGTGTTGTGCACTCGGATGCTATACACCCTCGCCCATTTGATCATGTTTTGGACGGCCCGGATCCACTCAGTAATTTTAATTTAATTTTGATTTATTTTACCGGTAAAAAATCAAAACACATCCGGACCGTCCAAAACACAATCGAATGGCCGAAGGGTGCACAACACCCATCCCGTTTCCCAAGTAATTTAAGAGGGTGTTTGAGAACTTACTTTTTCAGCTTTTCATTTTTAACTTTTTGGCTTTTTGATTTTTTGGATTATGGTCAGAATGTGTTTTGAATCTGAGAGTAGTATTTGGGAGAAATATGCAAAATGCATTTTGCAATAGGGGTAGTGTTTGAGAGATATGCGTAGAATACATTTTGTAAGTCTTTTTGTTAATTAAAATGAGAAAAGTGGAAAATAAGAAGTTAAAAAGCTCTTTCCGCCCTCTTTCTCATTCTGCTCTCTAAACCCAAAATCTGAAAATCTATTTTGGCAGAATCTATTTTGGTCACCATCTCCCAAACACCCAAAATGTTACAGGTAGAATTCCAAAATGCCAAAAAGTAGCTGTCAAACACCCTCAAAGCTAAAGTTAGATTCCGACACCAATGCGCGTAGAAAATAAGTGCTTTGACTCGTTCCACATTCCCACTGCTCCTCTACACCAACACATCAAGCAACCATCTTCCTCAAAATCATCATTGTTTAATACTTTGAAATCTTGATTCAAATATCCACTAAGTAAATCATTCAAGGGTTCAAAACTGAGGTCATACCATACCGATCAACACCACCACCACACCCCAAACCTTTCCACCTTGTCCTCGAGAAATTATTCAGTACTTAGGCGCACGTGCTCCCTTCACCTCTCTCTCGCTGCCGGTTGATCATTATGGAGTACCTATCTTCTTGTTCCCATCAACTAATCTCAGGGGTGTTCCACTACGCCAGTTTATTGGTTTTTTGGCTTTTCACAGCTCTTTATATGATATTATGAGAGATTGATTGTCTCAATTTTTGGAATAATCTAACTTTTTAACTTTTTGAATTAGTGGAATAGGGCATCAACCTTGTTCTTGAACGAGATATTGCAGCCAGTTCACTTTCACAAATTAAAAAAACTGAATGAACCGATGAAGTATTTAACAATATCCGATTGAGCTTTTTTTTGGCGAGGTACTTGTCTACATTCTTCTGAAAAATATGAACGAATCCGATCATTCTTTTGGGACTCGGAATGGGCCCAATCCAATTGATCTGTACATTTTTTATACCCCGATTTTTGTACCCATATGTTTTTCGAAAAGTAAAAGTGTGCAACTTTGACATGAAAAATAAAGTACTTGAATTGAAAATTGAAAAATTACTTTAATTTAGAAATTATTCTCCAATAAATTTTATGAAGACTTGATAAAATGAGACTTGATTTTATCAAATCCACCCGTTGACGTAAAAATTCAAAAAGTGATAAACCATGGTACACACCTGTTACGGTGTTTCAAGGGCAGTGGATAAGCTTTCCTTATCCTGGTTATCCGCCTTATCTATAAATCAGCACTACTTCCCAACTCCCAAATCATCCTCTCTCTCTCTCTCTCTCTCTCTCTCAAATTCCATAAAAAAAAAAAATGGTTTTGTTCTCAGATCTAGCGACGGAGATCGTGATTCCCGTCTGCGCCGTGGTCGGAATCGTGTTCTCACTCACTGATCCAGTGGTTGTTGGTCTCCCGCGTGCAGCTTTCGTCCACGAACAACAAGAACGGGTACAACGACTACCTTATTGAAGAAGAGGATGGTATCAATGACCACGACATCGTCGTTAAGTGCGCCGAGATACAGAGTGCCATTTCCGAAGGTGAAAATCTCAACCCTAGTTTTTTGATCGATTTGTTCACGTTCACGACATAGATCTAATTCCGCCTTGTGTTTTTAAGTGTATATGCAGCTTTTTTATGAATTAAAAAAGTTAAAGTTCAAACCTTTACCTAAGGCTGTGTTTGGGAAATTGGGAATTTTTTTTCCCACCGTCCGTGTAGTCGTGTAGAATTTTATTGTCCTTATTGATTTTCATCAACCTCCTTTCAGCTCCTGGTTAAGTAATTTTTATGGATCGGATTTGGAGAAAAATCTTCTCAAGAAATGAAAATACCAAACAAGCTGGATTTTTGTGTTAGTTGGGAATTTTTATCTTGTTTAGTGTTTTTATATTGAGCTCCTGGAAAAAAATTCTGGTAATGAAATGGACCAAATTTGGGGAGAAATTATACTCTCGAAAAGAAAATACTCAAATTGCTGATATTTTATTGATGTTGCTGAGTTCAACCGTCTGTTCGCAGGATTATGCGGCAATTGAAGAGCACCGTGGTCTACCTGAAATCCTTTTCCCTTTCGTGCAATTGAGATACCAAACATCCCTTATGACATCACAAATTCGGACAATGTTTTCATCACTGTTGTTATACAACAAAGAAGAAGATTTGAGGCATCAACTACTGTACATACAACATTTTTTGCTTCAACTAGTGCCTGTGGGATTTGAGAAGGCAAAACTCCTCACCATATAATGTCTCGTCAAGTCGTCGATTGGAATCTCGGCATCTTCACGAAACAAACAGCAAAGCAAGAAACAAGATTTTGCATTGAAGACGACTGCATATCGTAGCTCACCCTTAAGGAAGCCCAAATAACCCAAGTGCTTGGGCTTGTTTTTGGGTGAGCTACGATATGTTGCAGTCCTCGGATGCAAAATCTTTTTCTTTGCTTTGCTATTTGTTTCTGGGAGGTGCCGAGCTTCCAATCAACAAGTTGACCAGACATCACATGCCAAGGAATTTGCTTTCTCGAAACAGACACGAGATGAAGCAAGAAATCTTGTACGTAATTCGGATGGATGATTGACTCAGCAATATCATTAAGATATGGAAAACTTATAGGGCTTACGAATGAGTTGGCCATATGCAACTCCACACCTTGATGTTTGAAAATAGCAAAATTTCTGATGTTGATGTTCTTGACCAGGTTTTTATTGTGGGTTGAAACAACTTACAGTATTAGTGTTAAATCGAATTTTAAGTTGGTAAAGACCCACTCCTATTATCGCTTAAAATTTGTCACGGACTACATGAGATGTTTAAGATATGCTTTTGCACAAGTACTTGCTGTTTTATAAGTTTTTTTGTTGATTATTATCTTGCTATTTGGAAGAGGATATTGATTATCTTATGCATGACATTCAGGTCCCTACTATAACTGAGAGATATATTTTTTCTCTGCTTGAATAACGTTCTACAGCTTTGATCATAATTGATTAGTACCTAATTAATGATTGGTATTAGAGTGCTAGCGTGCCCTGCAAATGTAGTGCGTGTGAGGTGTATTCCGACTCCAACACATAGGGCTTGCGTTTAGTGGAGTCATTTTTTGTTCTCCAAATATGATTGATTTTCGTGTGATTTCTTTATGTCTGTTTTGTTTTGTGTATTCCTTTATTGTTTCTTTGTGGAATGTTAATGTTAGTTGGTGGCTAAGCAGATATATTTTACACTTGAGGATAAATTGTTTTGTTATGCCTTTTTTTTTTTTTCCGGATCTGCAATTGTTTTGAATGCTTTAGTGAAGTGCTCTAGGTTGGTTGAATACCGTAGTGGTACAGACACGTGATTGAGGGCAGATAGATTGTGGCATCAAAATTTCTTGTTTGTATCAAATGTAGAATACAATTTTGATGAAATATAATTATGCAGTAGACCAAAAAAAAATTGTTCCATACAAATTTGCAACTCCGACACTTTTCTTTGTTTGGTTTTCCGAAATAAATAATGCCGCAAAATTTGCTCTCTGGCTTGTGGCCAGGGGATATTAGCGGGCCTGAAAGCTCCTCACAACTCTTTTTCTTCTCCTTGATGTGTAGGACGTTGAACATGTTTGGCCAGTTATTTTAATTTCTTATTATGCCTTGTGGGAGTTTGTTCTCGGGCAAGACTTCTATTTTCAAGGATATTCTATCACGATTGCATTGAAAATTCAAAATTCAAAGAGCCATCCTAGTCTTTTCCAATGGTTATATATGGTTAAGATTTGGTAACCTGGTGAATTACCATTCTGCTGTACAACAATTGGTGCATTCATCTTGTCCAATCTCTAGATGGAGTTGAAAGATGTATAAATGTTTTAAAAAAGTCAAGTCAATTATTTTTAACCAACTTTTGGGTAATGGTTTTGTTCTTTTTCTGTGTAGCACTTCAATACACCTGTGGCTTATTTTCTTTTTAAGTTTTGAGACCTCTTTTGTTATTGACATGTCTTGTTTACAATATCCTTTTGCTGCCTCATGCGTGTTGCCTTTGGTTGACTCTTTTAGTATCCGTAGTTCATGTTTCTGATGGCTTGAATTTGTTGTATGTTTTTTTGGTGGTAAATTTGAATTCGTTATTTCTGATTGTAACAGGTGCGACATCCTTTTTATTTACTGAATATCAGTACGTGGGTGTTTTCATGATTGCTTTCGCAATCCTAATTTTCAGACCTGAGACTGAGAACTACAACAATATTTGATTTGAAGAATAAATGTGTCCTTTTCTACAGTTATAAATCTCGGGTAGATTTGATGCATTTTTTTAAAACCAATTTTCAGACCTTGTAGGGGAGTTTTGAATAAAGCGGTTGGTCGTAGGTATTAGGTCCTTGGTTTCTCTTTTCAAATAATGTATAGCGGGGCATCAACTTGATGATTGGTACGGCTGTTGATACTTACCTGCAAAATGAGAGAATCAAAGGCGATATGCTTCAAGTCTCATGAACATTATAGGAGGCTCCATTCTTATAAAAGAGGGTTCTAGTCATACTAGAAGGGTTTTATGCCTTTTTCCCTAGTAATTTCTCATCAATCTCGATCCACTTTAAAGCATTTTGAAGTTTCTAGTGTTTTCACCCTTCCCTCACGGTACTACTTCGCTATCGGTCACCCTGGAGTATTCAGCCTTGTAAGGATAAAAGAAGTCATAACATTTTCTTCATTGCCAATCTTATTGAGAATAGATACCATGATGCAATTATTAGGAATGCCTGTGGGTGTGGCCAGAATAGAATGAAATTGGCTAAGATTTTCTTTACTGCACATGCAATTGACAATAAACGTATGTCAGAAACATTTGCACCCATAGGAAATAGTAAGTCAGAACACTTGGAGAATCTCTCAATAAGTTTTAGCTTCACATCTTGTTTATTTATATTTATGTGTATCTTCATTTTGTTGCCTGTAGATTCTTGGCAAACTTGGACTGAAAATGGAGGTGGAAGTTCCAGTTGACTGAGTGGCCTGCAGCTTTTGCTGCAATTTTTGATTCAACGTGAAACTTGGAGAGATCACAAAGATGCAATACGGAAGAAATATTGTTCATCACGAAGATGAAACCTGTATTATTGTTCTTTTTTTAGGGAAAGAAACAGAAGAAACATCATAGATACGGTAATATTGTACATTCTCGGTCATCTTCTCTCTCTCTCTCTCTCTCTCTCTCTCTCTCTCTCTCTCTCTCAGTGATACATGTGAGCAAAATGTTTATAGGGCATAGATGTGTAATACAATGCAACCCATTTGCTTTTGCTTTTCCCGTCATTTTATTTACAGCCAACATACTGAGCCATAGAATGAAGTACAGTAGTGCATAATACCCTGTTGGCTTTCTGGTGAATACCCGGGGTTGAGCCCGGAGTGCCCCATGGATTTTTACACAATGTCACTCTATGCAACCGCCCGGTAGATTAGTGAACAGGATCAGTAGATTACCGGCTGAAGAATGTTTGTGATGATGAAGAATGTTTGTATTTCTGCATTGATGCATCCAAATTTTGTACCCCAACTTCAGAGCCAAGTGATCTCTGCTAATTCTACAGTAGAGCATCCTCATAAACTTCACTCCTTGTAAGTTGTAACCAGCAAACTAAAATTAGCG